>BQNB010140397.1:0-13532 GCA_026074375.1 Tanacetum coccineum | reverse complement strand
TTCCAAAACTGTTGAATGTAGATAACTGGAACTGAAGCTGAGGCAGTGAATGCTCTAAAGAAGTTTGTGTTTTGTAGAATATCCTCAGAGATCTGAAAGATTGGATTCCTTTGCTTTTTTTGAAGATTGGTCGGTTGAGATTACACTAAATATATATATAATATATATTAAAATATAAAATATATAAAGAAGTGTAAAAACAACAGAGTCAATGATACCGAGAAGTAGTATAGAGCTTTCCCGGGTCGTAAATCCCCAACGAGGCTGGAATGGTAAATCGATACGAATGAATTGATGATTTGAATTGAGAAACGAATGATTTTGATTTTTAACTAGATAAACTAAAATTTATTAAAGAAGACTAAAATTATTCTACAGGAAACAAGCAGTGGAAAATGGGAATCTTAAACATACTACGGGGAACAAAAATAGTTATACGGATAAATCCTAAACTACGGGGACATAAATAATGGCCAATGAAATCCTAAAAATCTACGGGGAACATAATTAGGCTAAAAATGATTGACTAAAATAATTAAAATTAATTAACTAAATAACTGCAATTATCGACTACCGGGAATTAATCGCAAGTAAAAATAAAAATTACAAACATAAAAGTCATAATATTAATTTTAATTTTAAATAAAATTAAAAAATATTCTAACTTAAAAGAAATGTAAAAAATTTTCAAAATCGGAGTTAAAAAAGCGAACAAAACCTGGTAAAGAACTGGAAAAAGATCGAATCGCGTAAACGAGCCCGGAACATGAAATTTTGGGCAAAATGCGCCTACACAAGTTTTAATAATTTTCCTACAAACTATTTGATTAAAGAAAATTTTCTAAAAAAGAAAAATAATTTTTTGTTAATTTTTGTATTTTTTATGATTTTTTAAATATTAAATACTAATTAAAATTAAGAAAATAGAAAAAGACAGAAAATAAAAGTCTAAAAATTCTGGAAAATTTAAATTAAATAAAGAAAAAGTTAACAAAACTAAAAATGTAAAAATGCCCAAAAGTTACTGTAGCAATTATAACTAATTAAACTAATTAAATCTAAACCTAATTTAAATTAATTAAATTAAATAAACTAACTAAGTTAACCTAAGGGACTAACAGTGAAAAGGACACAAGGACAAACGGGGTAACAGGCTAACTAACCACAGGGACTAACTATGTTAACTAGAAACTTCAAAATTACACAAATGGTCCCTGAGAATGACCCCGATTACAACCTAAGTCCTAAGTGCTTATTAGCTAAAACTCAAAAAAGCAAACTTATTTATCAGCTTAAGGGGAACAATTTTTGTAAAAGCACTTATGATTTTAGTTGGCTTAATAAGCTAGAAAAGTGGGCTTTTGGGCTGACAGAAACTAAATAAGCTTATGGGCTTATTTTGCTTTTTCCTTGAGGTGTAAGCTAACAAAATAAGCTAAACTATGGGGGACAGATAAATAGGGATAGGGGAGTCCTAAAATAAGCTAAGTTATCTAGATTAAGCCCTAAAATAAGCTAGAAATGAAATGAGCTATATTAACAGTTTTAATAAGAAAACAGAAAAAGGTGGACTTTAAGCTAGGTTTAAGCTGACCTAAAGGAGGAAATAAGCTATAAGATCTTGGGAGCTTAAAGGACTAGTAAAAGGCTATAAATAAAAGCTAAAATATCCTAAGGCTTAATACAAAATAAGCAAGAAAAATGGGCTGAGTTATGGTGCTCAGCACCAGGGTAAGGCAATACAGTGGCTAGGGGCTTTTTTGAGCTTATGAAAAATAAGCTCTTATGAGCTTTTTAGCCAAAATAAAGCACAAACAGAATTAAAGGGGTGACTAGTGAGCTTATTTTCAAAGTTTAAGAGCTTAAGGCTTAATTAAAGTTGCTGAACAATGGGCTTAAAATTGGCTGTTTTCAAAAAAAAGGTACATACATACATATACTTGGTGAATCTTAAAGAGACAGAACAAGGGCTTGTAGGTTGGCTAGAAACAACACAACAAGCACAAGAACAAAGTGCTTAAGCTGCTTAAGCAGCTTGGGCACTTAGGCTTAAGTAGGCTTATTCAAATTTTGACAGAAAACCAAAAGGACTTAAAAACTTATTTTGGAACTAAAAATGGTGATGTAAGTGGCTTGATTAACCCCACACACTCAGCCAAAGTTGGCTGAGTGTGCTTGACCCATACCAAAACCCATGGTGACCCATTTTAGCTTTTTACCAAACACCCCCTTAACTAAGTAAAAAGAGCTTTTTAACTGATTTAACTTAAAACTAATTAAAACAAACTGAGATTAGGGATAATGGAATTATTAAGCAACCATAAAAACATACTTTTCTTCACAATTTGAACACGAATTTAAGAACTCACAAATGAAAATTTAAGAAACTTGAGATAAACTTTAAATTTCAATTAATTTGCTTAAAAACAACAATGTTACAATAAAAAGTAAGCTGGAAGCTTAAGCTACAATTTTTATAAAAAATTAAGTAAAATAAAGCTAAGTAAAACTAGTGTGTTTCGGCTTGTCTTTTTTTCTTGCTTTTATAGAAGTCTCAAGTCTTCACAGCTTCTCTCCTTTGTGTTTCTTGTGTGTGTGAAGCCTCAGCAACAAATCCTAGCCCTCAGATTACTTTTGTAATCCTAGGCCCTCAGATTACTTTTGTGTTACTTTTTAAAACAATCACATCCAACCATTGATTATTGTTTGCTTACGGGTAGCCTTGTGAGAGTTTGCCAACATGGAAAGATTAAGATGAACGGACAGGAGTATTAGGATGGGACTGAATAAAGTTGAAGTTTGGGGTAAAAGAAAGAGTTGGTATCCTGTAAGGGTTGTGTAAAAAGATATGATATGCTTGCCCAGTTCCTATTCGGGAGTGGAATCCGAACATGCTAGCCAGGGTTTTTCAAAATATTTTAAAGACAAGGAAGAACGCCGCAAGAACTTACAGCTACTTTATATTCCATTTCTTTTTGATTTTCCTTTTTCTTTTAGTTATAAACGAGTTTGGGAATTGGCATAAACAGCCCTTGTGTTTTAAAAAAGAGTTAAAACAAGTTTAACACTATGGCAGTTTTGGCCCTTTGATTTTAAAAGAGAAAAGGAGTTTGTAAAATAACAGTTTCAGTCCCTCTCTTTATTTATTTCAATTTTCTTTATAAAACATTTTTCAGAATTGACTTGTCTGTTTCTTCTCCAAATGAGTCCAAGTCACATATATTTCCTCCAAATGCCATCCAAGTGCTAAAAAAAGAAATGATTAAGCACGTATTTTGGAGATAGTTGCGTGATTTAGGGGGTTAAATGACCCCGAAAAAGTTTATAAAATGACACCTCATCAAATACCCATACACTTGAGATTTGCTTGTCCTCAAGTAAATGAGCTTTTTTACATAGACAATAGCAATATCGGGGACATTTAACTTACTTTTTAAAGATAATTCATGGCCCAACCAATTAGACCTTGTAATTAAAAGCACGAAAATTATATACTAGCACCTCACATAAGTGTTTGGATTCTCTCTTTCTCTCAGGTGTATAATGAATTATAACTATATAGAAAACAGAAAATTAACACTCATTACTTGTCATAGCATATAAATTACCACAAGCTTGGTAAAGGATCAAACCTCCACCACATAGGCGTACGCACCTAGGAATTAATATCAAAGAGGTCTTTAAAGGGTTGTGATGTTTGGGTGTAAGTTAAACAGAAACCGAAATGAATGAGAAATATTTGGGTGACTTTGGGGTGGATTTGGGTTGTGGTGAGTTAATTAAATACAAAAATACATACGAAGGCGTTGCTAAGCCAATACTCGACCACACTAGGACAAAGATATATAAACTCTACATCAAACTTCTTTTCTGACTCTATTTTTGACATATAAACATAAACATAAGCAAAATGACAGCCCGTATATTTTTTTTCTTTTCTTTTCATATATATATATATATATATATTTTTTTCTTTCTTTTTCTCTTTCTTTATCTTTTCTATTTTTTCGTACACTTTTGCCCTGTCATCTGCTGAAACATAAATAATACATGACTTGGGGTTTATAGATGCACCCTTACACTTGAGTTTTTGATACTCAATAACATTAACTAATCTTATGACCCGATTTAGAAGGATCAACAAACATAGAGTATAATAAGCTTGTACGGGGGTAAATTTGACTTCCTTCCCATTTTTCCAAAAAATAAAAACTACCATGAATCACAATCGTCTCAAAACTGTATACACTAATAAAAGACTCGACTTAGCAACCATGTACTCAAGCAAACAATTAACTGGGTTTACAAATGTGATAACAATAATGTACTAATAACGAGTACATACAAGGAAGGCTAAGGCGATTTATGTGTAACATTTGGTGTGGGTGTAAGCAATGCTCTTCATTAATAATCTGGAATCCACCGAAAAATTACGAGAACTGTGAAAAGGATAGGCTTAGAGGGGTGTACTAGGAGTATCTTGCACTAAAAATGAGTGCATAGCAAGGGTGTGGGGATAGTTATATGATCGAGGTGACCATAATAACAAATACAGGTTTAAAACAAGGTTTATCCTAGTGCCTCTTATCATTTAGCAAATCCTAATCACACGAATGGGATCTCACTTGTGGTTTCAGGATGAATCACAAAAACAAATTCTAGAATTTAATATACTACCGGTACACTCTCATATAATTTTAAACTGATACCAATGCACTAGAAAAAGCGACAAAACCACACATGCATGATCAAATCCATGAACGCGACACATGCGATTGCTCATTTCTTAACTCGAACAAGCTAAAGGTATAAATTATCTTAAGCACCAAATATGGATGCTTGTATTCCTAAAGATCTAGGGGCGAACCTCACATTTTTTGGGTGGAATTTTTTTTTAGTGGTAGGGCTTTTGTGCTGTCATAGAACTCAAATCCCATGAATGCAAATAATACTTTTAGTTTTCATCATTAATTGCCATAATAAATTTAAATTTGGTTAAAATTACCATCTATCACGCTACTTTCATTATATTACTCATCATTTTAAAAGGACAAAACAAAGGTCAAAAGAAAAATAGTTTCTTAATGCTTTATTTCCCCCCCAACACTTATATATAACATTGCCTTAATGTTCCAACAATACTCCCTCTCGAATAAATGAATAAAGGGAAGAAAAGGGCAAAAGAAAACTAGGTACTATCTCCCTCCTACCCCTGGTTTTTTTTTAGCTCATATTGGAGAAGAAACAAATGATCCCGGCTAAATAGTCAACTAAGAATCATTCACATGAAACTCCTAAGAACTTCCAGGCTTCTCCTTATCAAATATAACCTGCAAATCAAAGACAAGAAACAACTAGACTTGGCGTAAAATCGATGGGATAATAATATACAATGTCGTTGTTTAGGGATTTGACATTACGAAAGCAATAAAGATAGGATGAATGTACTAATGTAATTTTGGTTTTGTGCAAGTTTTAGGAAAATTACAAATTCTGGAATTTATACAAAATTAATTTTTCAAAAATTCAAGAAAATACGAATTTTACATGAGCTGAAGTGGTGACGCCATCTGGAAAAATTCCAAACGCCGTCTCCAGACTCTGTAAGAAAAATGTTCTTCGTTTCTTGGAAAAAATTTTGCACAAGTATCCTACTGATTATTACCTGTAAAAATTACTACATAAACCACAAGAACAATTAGCACAATCATATGACTCAAAACAGACACATAAGACATAACACAAATTAATCTAAATTATTAATTTTACATGTTTCGAATGGTTCTTAGAAACCGGATATTTTCCTTTACAACTTATTTGATTGAAATTAAGACGAAGTTAAAGATAAAACCAAGCATGATCGTTTAACTCAAACATATAGAAACATATGATAGAGAATAGAACACACGACACTTCTAAAATACAAAAAGTAACAGATGATTGGGTTGCCTCCTAATAAGTGCTTGTTTTTGTTCGAGTCACGCGCCTGACTCTACCCTTATTTAATAGTCAAAAGGGAAGGTACCCCTACACTTAATGTCAAGTGTAGGTGATAGTAACGGGGCACACTATTGTGGTAAGAAATAGCCTTATGTTGAAAAATTAGTTGTTGAATTATATGCTCTAAATGGTATGTTTCTTTAGTCCTACCATTTTCTAACTCTTTTGGTCCCATAGGTAAACTAAGTCCTTCTCCTAAGAAATCATCTTCTATCACCTTTGAATTCAAAAGCTCTTAGTTAGCGATCTAGTAAACCTGGTTTAAATCTATAATGTTTCTTAGGGTCATCTACATATGGGTGATAATACCAATATATATCTTTAGGGTGGAAAGACGTCACGTGAGGTGAAGGTGGTGTATGAATGGTCAAACTATCTACTACCTTCATCCTAAAACTATCTGGACTATTGTTGGAAACAAGAAAAGTATCTGTCACTTCCAAGTTGTAATAGTCTTAGCCCGTAGTTTGTTATATGATTAGTCTAGTAAGCTAGTCTGGCCCAAGTGTGACAATCCGTCAATTTCAGGTCATTATTTTAATCTCGAGTATTAATTATATAATTTTCATTTTTATGTTGAGATATGAACTCACGACTAACCGGGAGAATTGAGGCTTACAATTGTAATTTAAGTAACGTTTATGAAGGAACTGGCCGAATCCTATCGTAAGCATTGACGTTTATATTTTCAAAATGACATATAAATATTTTTATTGCATTCGTTTTTATGTTTTGTGTCTCGTACTATTTTTACGTTTTACGAAAAACGACTACAAATCGTACCTTTTTAAATATCGGACTTTGAAAATACCCGCATTTACAAAATGTGGGACAAGTTTTTAAACTTATCCCACTAATATCACACCCCATTGGGGGGCGGCACAAACAAGGAAAATCCTCCCTTGTGATTGGCTAGGGTGATGGTGCAATAGCATTTCATGCACTTAGACACTTGGCACTCCATCTCCATGCATATATAAACCAAATTTTTACCATCAAACACACACACAACTCATATTTTCAACTCAAAATCAGATCTAGCTCTCTCTCTATCACCCTTAGACGCCATTCATCTCACTCAAACACCCATTCCATAAATTTTTAAAGATCAATCAAGAAGAACACTAGTAAAAATGACAACCTAGTATATTTCTTGTATTTTGGGAGTGATTTAAAGGGTTTTCAAGAAGGATTTTGTACACTTTAGGGGCTGAAGTTAATTGGATTTCATAAAACGTAATTGGTAGAGAAAAGTGTTATGTCAAGTGTTTTGGAGTAAAAGACTAAGCTTGGATTTTGAAGTCTACATCAATCTTTTTGTTATTTGAATCATTTGATCAATCATCATCATTGTTCTTGTGGGTAAAACTTTATAATTTTTGTTATGATTTTTCACATTTTTAGTATTTTCAAAATGTTATATGTATATGTATGATATGACAATGATCAAGAGGTGAAAATTGTCCATGATAGCGCAAAGATATGAGGTAAATACTGGCTTAATCAGACTATTTAAACTAGCTATAAAACACTAAAAATTGATGGTCTGATAGTATAACAGTAAGTTCGCAATTTAGCGTACCAACAAATCCCTCATGCAAAGGACTCCTTGGGGGGGGTGGGGGGGGGGGGGGGGGTGGTGGGGTGGGGTGGGGGGGGGGGGGTTGTGGGTGGGGTGGGGATTGATGAATTTGTTGGTTTTTGGAAGTTTGAATATGGGTTTAGTAGTGTTGATATTAAATTTGTTGGCTGATGTTAACAGTAAGTCTGAATTTTTTGAGTAACTTTGAAAATTGATTTGAATCCTCTAGAGTTGTATACAAAATAGTCTTGGTGAGCATTAAGACCATTATCCCATTTGGAATGGTAAAAATTGAGTATGTAAAGGACAAACACAAAAACTAGTTGATAATGACCTTGCTATACAGATGGCGACAAACAGCCTACTTACGTAAACGTGAGATATTAAAAAGCTAAAAACTATGGAGTACCTATATAGAATCAATTAGGTACTGGATCCAATTTGGATGATCAACCCAATTCCGTTAAGGTTTGTAAATGGCATCGCGAACATGGTGAAATTAGCGTTTCAGGAGCCGAATTTGTACTGAGACCCTTTTGTGTTCAGTGATTGATTATACAGTATAATGTAATACTTAAAATAAAGATTAAATAAGTAACCTTGGATCTGGTAATTTAACTGAATTATCAAACTAAGGATGTAATGTTTTTCTTATATCATTACGTTATTAAGCAATACGACTATATTTTGTAAACCAAACGTATATAAAACTTTACGTACTAACAAACACTAAAATAATAAAAGGGATTTTTACACGAAAACCCAGGTGTAGACTCACATTCTTGGGAGTTTTTAAAAGTTAACTTACTAATAATAAACATGTCCCGACCTCGAGAACCCGAAAATTTATAATAAGACTCATTTACAAGCTAAAATGGGCCATAAGGCCTAATTGGGCCACTAGGCCCAATGTATTAAAATAGACATATTGGACTTGGCTTTAAGCCCAACCCACTTGTGGCTTTAATTAAAAGCTAAGACCTGGTTCTTGGTTAATAATATCAACCTAATAACTTAATGGGGCTTGTGCTTAAGGGCCATTGGGCTGTTTTGGACCAATTAGTACAATACTAGTAAAAAGGCTAAATAAAAACAAGTTAAAAACCCAGAAAACTGTTAAGTGTGAAATAATTATGATTCAAGAGCATATCATCATATAATCACATGTATACATATGACTTATTTGTAATTTATGAGATTTTTTTCATCAAATCTAATCGACTATAAACCTAATACCCGTTACAATTTGTATAAAGTCTCGGTTGATCGACGCCTTACGCCCGAAGTTTCATATTGATTCGTTCAATATAATACTATATATAAATAGATATATGGCAAAAAATACCAACCAAAAACCCTTAATCTAGGATTAATTAAGAATTCACAATATAAAATATTTATGTATCAGAGTTTTGATTTCCCGGGTCGTTATGTCCAAACAAGAATGCAATTGTAAAATCGCATGACGAATTGTCTATAATCGATGATTGAATATGAAAAGATTATGAATTGGTTTTTCAAATACTACAAGTGAAAAAACAAAATCAGCCAACAAGTAAAACCTAAAACGAAACAATCAACTTAAATCCCCTAAAAGAGGGTGGTATGTAAAAAAACACCGCAGCCTAAAAACCTAAATTATTCAATTTTAATCCTAAAAAAAGATTTATATTTTTTTTGACTTTTTATGTATTTTTTTATGAATTTTCTAAGTTTTTAATGAAAATTAAATCTAAAAAATACTAAACTATTTTTAAAAATTATAAAAAAAATTTAGAAAGATTAGCTGCGGAAACTAATACGTTCCTAAGGAAAAATAAGCAGCCCCAACAGCTTATCCCAATCGAGCTATAAAAATCAAAACAGCTAATTGGCTTAAAGGGCAAAAAGCCCCTTAAGATAATAAATAAAACCAACACTCTACCGGATGTGCTATTGTTACACACGTAAGTTTGTGGTGGTATAAGGGTTATGAGTGTTGCGAGGGGTTCATGGTTCGAGCCCAGGCTTCCCCGGACTTCCACTTATCCCCTTATTTTTTTTTTTTCAAAAATTCAAAAAGCAAAGTTGTAAACGACTTAAAAATAAGCACTTTTAAAACTTGGAATTTTTCATGAAAGCTTATGAATAAGCTGTAAAATCACAAATAAGACAGACAGAATGGCTTTCAAGCTTAATGGCTTATAGGACTTTATCTTTTTGACTTTTAAAAGAGCAAATAAGCAAACTAAAAAGGAGAATAAGCTAAATTATAATAATCTAATCCTAATAAGCAAATACAGATGAAATTAAGCTAAATTGAAAGAAAAATAAGCTAAGGAAAGCTTAATGAGCTTCTGATGCAAAAGCAGACAAGGGGGCAACTTTGGGCTTATAAATAAGCCTAAGAATGGAACCTTATGTACCTATAAGCTAGAAAAAGGAAAAGAGGACATAAAAAGCTACAAGAAAAAGCTATCTATAATTTTTTTGAAACAAAAATAAGCTATGAAAAAGCTGTTTGAAAACAGCAGTATTAACTTTTAAGTTAATACTGCCAGAACTGACTTATCTTATTTTTTTGATTTTTAGACAAATTAAGCAACACAAATTGGGAGATAAGCAATCACAGACACATAGGCATGCACAATAAGCAAGTAAGAACAAAAAGCACTAATTATAAGCTACCAAATAAGCCAGAAATTGGCTTTTTAAAAGTTCAGCACCAGGGGAGCTTTTGAGCTGCAAAGCCTAAGATGGGCTTTTCAGGCTTAAAATTAAGCTAGCAGATGGATTCCAAAGGGAATGGGGCTTATAGGGGCTTAAAGCCAGGCCTGAGGGCTTATTAATTCAGAAATCTCTTTGGAGTTTGGATCACAAATGAGCCTAGAAGAGGCTTAGGAATTAGGCTATTCTTCTCAGCAGCTGCTGCATTTCTTAAAGCTAAGAGGCTTCTTGCAGCCCTTAAATAAGCTGACCAAATAAGCTTCAAAATGGAAAACAAGCTCAAATTGATAGAGATAGGTACCTAATGAACTTATGGGTGCAATTTCAGATTCTAAAGCTGTCTTTAACTTATCTAATTTTAAGCTCAAAAATTGAACTTATCAACTGCTAGGTGGTATTGACATAACAAAGCTAAACCAAAAACATCAATTGCAGGCACTTGACTAAATCCTATAGCATTATAACACTTCAAATAGACATGAAAATATGGACTTATGACTACCTTAAGCTCAAAATCAAAATAAGCTAATCTACAACACAAATTTACCACAGGTTTAAACATAGTTAATTTAAACTTGACTTTTTAGATTTAACTTATAAAAACTATTTAAAACTACTTTTTAGACCTAAATTAAGCTAATAGAAACTGACTTGTTGACCCAACCCATGACATAAACCAATTTGACCCATTTTGGGTCTTATCCCAAACACCCCTTTATTGTTCCAAAAGGCTTTTTAAGGCTGTTTTAATGAAAATTAAGCTAAGGGTCTTCAAAACAGATTCTTATACATGGATAATAAGCATAAATAAGCACCTTCAAACAGTCAATAAGCACTAATAAGCTGAAAATAAGCAAATGCACTAAAATAAGCTAAAAATGAAGGAAAGAAGACTTACAAGGCCCTTTGCTCTAAACAAGGGCAAATAAGCTCTTAAGAGCTTTGTCTACAAGCTCCAGCTTATCAAAGATAAGCTGGTAGTGTCCATAAGCCCATCCATTTCTGGCTTATCATCCAAAATATAAGCTGAGGTGATTTTTTTAGGTGAATTTTTGTGATTTTTTGTTTACTGCTTAACCTTTTTAGTTGCTTAATGAAAACAACTTATCATTATGCTCTATTGAAAACTTCTTAACATACTTTAGCACGAATTAACAACTTAAGAACTTGGAATTTAAAACTTGGATAAAAACCTCAAAACTTCATTAAACTTTAAAAAGAATACAAGGGTGAATAAAATGTTATAATAAGCTGTAAATAAGCTGAATAAAAACTTAATTAAGAACTAGATACCCCTAATGGGTTACAATGGCCCTATTTATACTAAAAACTTTCTCCTTCGGTCTTCCAGCTGTAATTTCTTTGTGAGAGCAAACTGAGGTGTGCTTCTTGTGTGAGAGCAATCAAAGCTTTAATCTTGGCCCTCCATTAACATTTGTGCTTCTTTAAGTCAATGGGAGTCGTTAGATTTTGTGAATATGTGTGGGATTGCCAGCATGGCAAATATACCTGGGGAGGTGGTGGTAGTGGAGGTGAGGGTGATTGTTTATCTTCTGAATTTTTCATGGTTGCAGGGTAAAAGGTGGGAGAGATGACCCGTGATTGGTTCTTGGGTTTTGTTGGCAGGAAAATTTATGGAAATGGCAAGAGTAGTCCTCCATTTTGTTAAGTGATATTGCAAGAATGGTCCATGTGGTGATAAAAGTTTAAAGATTTGGCAGTTTAAGCCATTGAGGGTGTATTGAGGGTTTACACTTTCAGTCCTTAAAGGACTAACAGAGTTATTGGTTATAGGGGTCTAACGGCTGTTATCTTGTTTGGGCTTAATAACACTGTTTTGGCCGGTTTATATTCAAAATGGTATTGGGCCCTTTTGTCTTCATAATGTTTAAATGGGTTGACCCGGCCCATTAGATGGGTATGGGTGGGCCCATTTAACATTTCTTTGGTTACGGCTTTGGCTTTGACTTTGACTTTGTCGGGTTGACTTTTCTGTTGACTTTGACCTTGACTTTTTTACTTTGGCTTTTCATCACGCTCTTTCCATTCTCGTGCTCGGTTTTGTCTGTTTTGGCTTCGTTTTTTTCCTTTTCTTAGATATCTGTTACCTACACAATATAAATGTAAAACATACAAATACAATGTATTTTTGGTACGTTTTTAGTCATTTAAGTCCGTTTTTAATGGAAAATGGTATGTGTAATTAAGCACATACCAAGTAGTCCTCCATTTTGTTAAGTGATATTGCAAGAATGGTCCATGTGGTGATAAAAGTTTAAAGATTTGGCAGTTTAAGCCCTTGAGGGTGTATTGAGGGTTTACACTTTCAGTTCTTAAAGGACTAACAGAGTTATTGGTTATAGGGGTCTAACAGCTGTTATCTTGTTTGGGCTTAATAACACTGTTTGGGCCGGTTTATATTCAAAATGGTATTGGGCCCTTTTGTCTTCATAATGTTTAAATTGGTTGACCCGGCCCATTAGATGGGTACGGGTGGGCCCATTTAACATTTCTTCGGTTACGGCTTCGGCTTTGACTTTGACTTTGTCAGGTTGACTTTGACCTTGACTTTTTAACTTTCGCTTTCATCACGCTCTTTCCGTTCTCGTGCTCGGTTTTGTCCGTTTTGGCTTCGTTTTTTGTCCTTTTCTTAGATATCCGTTACCTGCACAATATAAATGCAAAACATACAAATACAATGTATTTTTGGTACGTTTTTGGTCAATTAAGTCCATTTTTAATGGAAAATGGTATGTGTAATTAAGCACATACCATTTTCTAAAGCCTAACGCGCATATCCATCACAAGAAAAAACATAAAAAGGATCTACAATCTAAGTTTCATGCAATCATAAGTAAATACTAAAGGCTATAGCCTAGCATGTTATAAGAAGATAAAGAACATAAATCAATCAAACAATACATAGACATATGAAAGATCAAAGGGATAAATGAGCTTTACTTGATTAAAACATGGATTAAAGACTGTTATAATAGGGTTTTGAGGTCAAAGACAGACTAAAAAGTTGCCAACCTCGACTATAAAAGTTAGGGTTCATCTCCTAAAAGTTACACACCTGAAACCCTAAAATCGGTTTTGTATATATAGGAAAATCGTCCTAATGGCGTCGTGTTGTAAACATGACGTCGTCGCCATGTAGAATCTGCTAGAGCCACTTTAAGTCGGCTACGTCATGATGTCGTCGTCAAATCCATGATGCTGTCGCTTTGAAAATCCTGACGCC
>BQNB010140396.1:0-17419 GCA_026074375.1 Tanacetum coccineum | reverse complement strand
AAAGTTTATGAAGAAGTAATAAAGAAAGATTTTGAAACGGCCAAAGGTAAGAAACAACAAAGTAGATCTCTTGCATTAAAGGTGAAAACGGAAGTAAGTGATGAAGATAGCTCAAGCTCCGATAGTGCGGTTTGACTCGACACGGTTCAATTGAAGAAATCGACGAATATCGTTGGGAGTATTAAGATCAGTATGATATGGTCCCTCAGTCTCTTGGGAATATGCAAGAGATGCAAGATCCCATTCGTTCGTGAAAATGGCTTGACCATTATATGGGATTTTGAGAATTTGACCGAATTCGGCGAGTGAATGAGTGATGAATTCATGTTGGATCATGAATGAGATTAGAAGATAACCGTACTCATCGGTTTGGACCTTGACTTGACTATAAAAGTCTAGAATGAATCGAGGAACGATTGGCTCATTGATCTCGTAAAGACAATTGAAGCGAACATTAGTGAACATTCGCTCAATGTCGTTGGATTTGTAATAGAGTTGATCCACGACTCGACCCTCGTGAATGCAATGGTTTTCGATTGGTTTATAGAATTGGGAGAGGACGGGAGAAAATCCGGGTATTTCGGATACTTTAGGGATATAGGATTTAGTACGAGAGGTATCACCAACAATTGCTCGAGGCATGTTTATCACCTAAACAAGATAACTACAAAATAAAACTATTACTATAAGAGAAATAATCCTCAATGTCATTTTCTAGGTTTTTCTTTTCGGTAACCTTAATAGCTTCTTCTTCATCTAAGTCATCATCCACCAAGGGTGATGTCTTAGAGGGTGGAGGAGTTTCATCGAATGTCATGTTGAGTGGGAATTTTTTCTTTTATTTGATTTTCTAGTGTGTTTAATAAGTATGATGTAGGCTTTATTTACTTTTTTTTTTTTATTTTTTTTTTTGGGAGTAACCTAAAAAGACACATTCATATGACTTTGGGTCAAACTTGGTAAGGTATTCTTTAGTGTTTAAAATGAAGCACTTCCTTTCAAACACTCTAAAATAATCAAGAGTAGGTTTCCTACCTCTCAAGAGTTCATAAGGTGTTTTTCCTAGAATGACTCTAATTAGGATTCGGTTGAGAATGTATGTTGAAGTATCTATAGCGTTACACTAAAACTTTTGTGGTAATGATTACTCATTCAACATAGTCCTACTCATTTCTTGAAGTGTCATATTTTTTCTTTCAACCACGCCATTTGATTGAGAAGTGCGCGGAGTGGAGAAATTATGTGTAATTCCATTTGCATTACAAAAATCTCCAAATTGCATCTCATGATCAAATTCCCTACCGTGGTCAGTTCTTATTGATACTATTGTACATCCTAATTGGTTTTGAATTTTCTTACTAAATATTTTGAATTGATCGAAGGCTTCGGTTTTATCCTTAAGGAATCTAGTCTAAGTATACCTAGAGTAGTCATCTACTATGACTAAGATATAACGGTTTCCTCATTAACTCCGTACGACGGATGGACGGAAGAGATCCATATGGAGGAGTTCTAAGCATCTAATCATTGAGACTATATTCTTAGCTTTGTGACTAGCGTGAGCTTGTTTTCTAATTTTAAAAGCATCACATAAGTGTTGATCAAACTTAAGCTTAGGTAAGTTTCTAAATAATTCCTTAGATACTAACGATTAAATGAGACGCATATTAGCGTGACCTAATCTCTTATGCCACAACGTGGAATTTTCATCAATCGTTGCAAGACAAATTTGTCTTTTGGACTTATTTCTAATTTCTCACATATAAGCCTTTCTTCCTAATACCTCTACCTTATAACCTTACCATCCCTTTTTTAGTTTGGGGATTTTTCACTATCATGTTCAGAGAAAGTTACTCTACACTTATTATCACATATTTGTCCTACACTTAGCAAGTTAAATCTTAAGTTATCTACATGTTCTACATTATCTATTTTGAGAGAGTCATTCAAAATTGTACCTTTGCCAATGATGTTACCGCGAAGATTGCTACCAAAAATAACATTACCTCCGTTGTATGCCTTGTAGCTTGAGAAGAGCTTTTGGTTACCCGTCATGTGTTTAGAGCATTGCTATCTTTATCACTCATCGGGTTCCAAGTCGACTCCAAGGCATATCTATTTATATAAGACAATAACTCAAACATTTGGTCCCCAATATCTCATGGGTCTAAAGTTGTTAGTGCTAAACATCCCTTGCATTTGATGCAATTGGTTGGGATGTGGAAATGGAAGACACATTTCCCATGGCATGTAACTTTGACGTTGGAAATTGTTTCAAGTTACGGAAAAACCATGAGGTTGGTTTGCGACAAGCGTTCCTTTTGTTTTTTTTTCGGTTGCGGTATATCCTAGGAACCGAGGATAATTATTATTGACTCTTCTAGGTGGTGGAGTTTTTGATCTAAAATTAGGTTTTGAAAATCCGACTCCGGGTTTTAACGATGGCTTATAAAATCGTTTAACTTCATTATCACTAGCAACGGGAACTTTGACGTTGTTTACCATTATATGTTTTGGTCTAGGACCCAAAATGGATTTTTGAAAAGAAACAGATTTTTCAGAAACTGGTGAACAGACCGGCGGTCCCATAATTACTTTGGGGGCCGTCTGGTCTTTAAGGGGGCCGCCCATGGTATTTGGGGGACCGCCACCAGAGGACGTTTCTTTTTGTGATTTCATAAATTTTATTTCCTTAGTTCCACTGGATGATGCTTCAAATGAATTAAACCCTAAACCCAATTTTTCTCCGGAGGGTTTTTGATTACTTAACATTTCATTTAGACAATGTGTACTCTTTTCAAATTTAGTTAATCTAATGGCTTCCTCTTTGAGTTTTTCATTCTCAATTTTAAGCATATGACACTTTACACATTCGAGATCAACTCTCCCTAGTTTTTCTCGAGTGTAGACCACTGTTTCTTTTAGAATACTGAGTTCTTTTTCCTTAAAAACTATATTTATGGCCTTTTAGCCTTTTGTTTTTAGTGTTTAAACTCATTTTGCAACAGTTAATCATATTCATTATCGTAAAAACTTATCAATCTATTGATGAGTTTTCATCACTAAAATAAGAGGAATCAGAATATACCTCATTTGATGCTTGAGCTACGAGACACGTCTCGTCTTTGACCTTCTCATCATCTTCTTCACCACTATCACTCCAAGAACCTCCGACGAACGCTCTTTGGTTCTTGTCTTTTGGTGGTTTTGGACATTCTCTAATAAGATGATTTGGATCACCACATCTAAAACATTTTCTATCACCTTTACCGTTCTTGTCATCTCGGCTTCTTTGAAACGTCTTTTTGTCTTTCCGAGGTTGTCTCACGAATCTACCTCTTCTCTTAAAGAACTTCTTGAAGTCTCTAACTGCCATGACATATTCTTCATCTTCACTTCCGAAAGTCGAACACTCCTCATCACTAGATTCTTTCTTAGCCTTTAAAGCAAGAGATTTTCTTTCTCCTTTAGCTTTGACTATTTCAGAATCTTTCTTGATGATCATCTCGTGAACTTTGAGATTCTTGATGAGTTCATCAAGTGACAGTGATGTTAAGTCTTTCGACTCTTCAATCGCCGTGACCTTTGCTCTCCATTTAGGATGTAGACCCCTAAGAAACTTTCTAACATAATTCTTGCTAGAATAACCTTCATCAAGAGCTTTTAGACTACTAATGATAGTATTAAATCTAGCAAACGCACTATCTATAGATTCGTCTTCAAAAATGACGAATTGTTCATATTGTTGTACCAAAAGGTCGATCTTGTTATCTTTGACTTGGTTATTACCTTGATGGGTGATTAACAAAGTTTTCCAAATTTCTTTTCTTGGCAAAGCATTGTAAATAACCATTTTGGCTTCGTTATTTTTCGCAAGCTTCTTTTTAAGATCATCACTTTGTTTTTCAAAAGGGATAACCTCATCTAATTTGGTTTCCAGATTTTGTTGAATAGGTTGAAAATCACCGTTAGTAATAACATGCCAAAGATCAAGATCTTTTGATTTAACATATGTCTCGAATATATTTTTCCAATAAATAAAACTATCACTTTCAAAAAGTGGTGGTCTTTGCATGGATTGCCCTTCTAGATATTTGTCGGAATCCATAGATCGATCCAAGCTTTAAAATACAATATATTTTAAAAATCTTGAGTGACCTTGGCTTCTGATACCAATTGTGGAAACTAGAAGGGGGGGGGGGGGGGTTGAATAGTTTACAGGTTCGTTTTACGTTTTAAAAGTTTGCTTTCAAAATACTTAGATTCGAGTTGTATGTTCAACCAATCAACAATATGAATCAACAATGTAAATATCTAAACTAATACTAAATAACAATGACAACAATATAAAGAGATAAGGAAAGGAACAATCAAACCAAGACGCCAAGATTTATAGTGGTTCGGCTACGAAGCTCCTCTTCGCCCTACTCCACTCCCCGAGTATCCTACTCGAGATTTCACTATGTCAACAAGATCCCTTTAGGCGGAGAAAATCGTTTACACATCGCTTACGTTATTTTCCGACACTAAGCTAAATGTCGAGTCCTAATCTTAGCTAGAACCAATCTACCACTTCACAAGCACTACACAATTACAAGATCTACACTATCGGATTTACACACAATCCGAATCACACAATTTCACAAGATAATTACAATAGAGATTTGATACTTAGAAGAAGAGAGGAGAGATCACTAAATAACAATTCGTTTCTTGGCGAATACGAATATTTTTCTCTTGCACTTGATAGAGATGAGAAGAAAAGATTGGATCACTTGAAACAAGATCAAACAATGTTAGTGATCAAGAGATTTAGTGAGAGAAAGAAGGTTTTTAGAGAGAGAAAGAAGACTGGAAAAATTCGTGCAAAGAGGTATGTTTTTCTGCCAGAAATAGTGCAGTATTTATAGACAGGATTTCCAACGGCTAGCTGGCGGCGGTCCCGGCGGTCCCAGATATATCTGGGGGCCGCCAGGCCTATAAGGGGGCCGCCACTAGACTACGCTCCTGTTTTTGTCTTTTTGTGGGGAATGTTGTATCTGGTATAGAAGCTTTCATTTTGGGGGGAAAACCAGATTCAAATTTTATTATTTAAATAAAACATTTTCTTTTATTAAAAAGTATTTTTGTATATTTATTTTGTAGAAATACTTTTGTGAAAATGTAATGGTTAAGAAAGAAATATTTTCTTGATCACTAATCATGCTTAATGATTTGTTTGTACATACCTTAAGTGATCACTAATCTTAGAAATGGAATTTTATGATTAATAATTTGTAAACGTTTATTTTTATCGTAAAAGTTTTACATTTTGTTATTATCAAAACGTTAAGAAGTCAAAAAATATAAATAACGTTTTTAAACATTATTTGTATTAACAAGTTCTAAAATAAATGTATCTTTGAAGATGAACACAAGTACGCTCACAATTAATCAAATATTATTTTGACTCGCTAAAGTTTATTGATTGATTGAAACGAGGTTTTATAATTCGCGCTTCGCCGCGAAGCGCGCGAGATTAATTTTGCAACGGACCGATAACTAAAATGACTCATTGTGTTAATTGTTTACGGAAATAATCCTTGAGATTAGCGTTCTGTTGCAAAGTTAGTCATTAAGGATTAACTTTGCAACGATCTGATAACCTCAAGGACTATTTCCGTAAAAAATTTAAAAAATGTTAAACTTCAACATGTTTTATAAAATCGTACGTATTTCAAAAACATTGCAATATTTGGCTCATTTTGTTCGCAATTCGACGATGTTTTCAATGACATATTTTTTTACGAATAAATCGATAGATATACTTTCCATATTTGATGCATAAAGTTTGTTATATAAAATAATCGTAAATAGGTAAAAGTTAAAGGTCGTTTTATAAACTTTACGCATACTTTGAAGGTGCGTTTTGTAAAAAAATATTTTACATCGAAAGTAGTGAACTTTTTTTTTAAATATTGGCTCGTTCCTAATTACTGAGGTTTAGTATATATCGATAATTTGAAATGAACATTTAGTTTGAACAGCTAAAAAAAAATGTGAACAATAATTTAGATATGAAAAATTGTTTAACGTGAGGAGTGTTATGACTTACCTATAACACCGCGATACTTTGCCCTCTTAGTATCAAGATTATTATGAAACGGAAAAGTGTAATTCATCGTTAACAATAATTCCGAGTTACTGTAGCTTTGTTAGTATGTATAATAGAATTCCAAAAATTAAATGAAAAAATATAGTAATTCATTTGTTGCAATTTTGTTTGATTGACTGGCCGTGACATCAAGGGTAATAATGTGGATGTCAGACAAACGTAGTCAGACCACTTTCTATTTTCGGTAAATATGTCATGATGGCAAGTGTTCGTTGTTACTATCGCAATTGCGAAAAATCTCAAATTACATAAATGATCTTAATCAGTATTTGAATTGGTAGACATATCCATAAATCTTGTAACAATGGCATGCCATTGGGGATTTTTTCAACCAACAACTAAACAACATGTTATACTGCATCATGGTTGTGTTATTGCATAGCCATTACTAACAGGCGTGGTTGAGTTTTAATTTTGTCAACGAGATTTACATGCATCAATGACAGTTATTTGGTGTTATTGTTAAGAAAGACATTTTAGTTATCGAGGTGTTATTGGTAAGATGATGAGATGACATACTAATAACGGTCATTGATGTATTACTACAACTAGCGCCTCTTACTATTCTTTCCGTCTCATGTTATTTGTTCATAAATAAAGAACGTCAAAATAATAATATATATAATTAGCGGAAGTTTTAACTGTTATATAGTCTATTTTATACTCATTTTAGGGCCCGTTTGGTTGATGGTCTTAGACTTTGGTTTAGGATAAAAAATTAAAAAGTGTTGTTTGGTAGTCATTTTGGCTTCTACTACTTTGGCATCAAAATCAAATATAGTCACTATTACAAAAGGAGACACCATCGGTAGGTTTTGAAAAAAATAGCGAGTCCATATCATTATTTCTCTCTATCTCTCTCATACAATAATATTAAATTTAATTATATGTTATTAATAAAATCATTTTTAATATATATATTATATTTTAAATATTATTTTTTCTCTCTTACATTAAATCAAAATTCAAATCCAAATCCAAATCCTAATCATAAACCCATCTATGAACCAAACGGGCCCTTAACATTGCCGGTAAGTAGTTAAAGTTGATATGAGAAAAACCGTCCCTTATTACAAGTTAACCTTACTAATTTTGCTTGTGCCCAATTAAGTGTCTAATTTCAAATTAAAACGAATCAAAGCACTTTTAAAACAAAAGGAAGACGTGATTGATTCACCGTGAAATCTTTGTATTTTTTTAAAACGGTGTAGTAGACACTGATTTAAGGACGGGTGAAGTATCCAATAACAATAGTGATGTATACAATAAAACTGAGACGGAAAAAATATACGTTTAGCCTATCATGAACACGTAAGTTTGTAAATTTGAGATTTACGGGTTTCCATACACATTATTTGGATATGAGGATCAGGTATCTAAAGATGATTACCTTGACTGTGTACCTATTTCTCCATTAACACAATTTCTTCGATAAATCTAGGTGCGGTAAGACATGGTCCTTTTTGGATATATGTTTAGGCGTAAAATCAGTTAACCTGAGAGTTCAATCGGTTGAAGCACCGAACCAGATAGCACTGTTTGTTATAGAAAAGTACAATATATACATATATTTGTGTTATAGCTGTTGTTTTAAACATACCGTATTCCAAACAACACGTTATTTATGATGTTAATTGTCACGGTTATACCTTGTATATATAGCTGTACCTCGTGCAATGTACTTGTCAAATTTAACTTCTATGTTGAATAGGATAGAAAACTCATTCGACAGTGCCTTTACCACTATCTGAAAATGCAACATCTATTAATTGTCCTTTTTCTTCTTCTTTTCAATAAAAGATAACTCGATAAGTAAACTTTAATAGGCGTTTGGTTTAATTAGAATCATATATAAGTTTGATATAATGGTAGAATAACAAATGAATGTATCAAAAATTATATTTCGGTTTATAAATTATGGTTAAAACGGTATGTCCTCCGAACGACAAATTAAACTTGTCCCTCATAACTAGATGAGCGAGGTGCTTTTTCTCTAGGCGAACCGTAACACTACTAAAGAGTGCGTACCGGATGTCCTATAAGTCGAGTTGGTGCACTATTACGTGGGTCAGATTCTTTGGACCTCATACGTTGTCACATAACATAATACGTAGTAGAAAATATAACATAAACATGTGAGTGAGTCGACCATACACGATTGAACAGTCGACGTGAAGAATCTTACTCATTAATCCACTTACTTTTTCATTTTAACACATCTATAGTAATAAAGTAATCATTTAAATGGACATTGTGAATTTTGCAATCATAATGAAACATATCATGTGAAATGTTAATCATAAAAATATATGGTGCTTCTTTTTCACATGCAACAAAACAATAATCTTTCTTGGTTAAAACCAAGTAAAATGTTTTGAAATGTAAATCCCTCATTTTTGTTAAGAACCATACAACATGCAATGAATAGTGTAAAATTAAGTGGTTCATAGTCGTCATGCATTCAAAAGTTACTATAATTATACTCTTCTTTATATTGTCTTACATTCTTTTCACAAAGGACCACATACTTCAAGAAGAGAATTGTTTTTCTTTTGAGAAATACTTGAGCCAAAAGGTTCACTAATACTTGCTTTATGTAAAGCTAGCATGCCCTTTGCTAGAATCGATTCTCACACTACATGAAAATAAGTGTGTAGGGTATATTTTAGTGTCGCATTATACTAAATTCGATAGACTTTACAGTTTTTACAAGATATGATAGTGATTTGATTCAATTATTGATAACGTATAGTATGAGCACCAAGCTTACTGGGCTTAGTTCATAATATACGTATATGGGCCCAGGCCCAATACAACAAATAGCTGGACCGCTAGGCCTACAAGGGCCACGTCCTGCCGGATATTTCAAAGACTCATGCGAGTATCCTTCAACCGCGCCCGGCTCCTCCGGAACAAACAACGGCCGCGGAAAGGTAAAGAAAGAAACACTCACGTCCGCAAACTCGATTATACGTGGACCCTTGCCCTGACAAGGGAACCCACTCCAGCCACAAAACAGTGACAAGCGAAATACTAGGAACCCTAGTATTAGGCTTACCAATAAATAAGGGTCATTTCACACCCCAAAAAAAAAAAGGTACTTTCTGTCTGAACATTAACTCTTACAATACTCTGACATTCTATGAACAACATATGTACTTATCTCACGCAGGGCTAATCGTGGGGTCCGTCCCCACGGTAAGGCTAACGGTTTACTTTTAATTGTGCAGAACATCATCACTTCTCTTGCTCTAGTACAAGATCCAGTATCCAAGTCGCTTGAAGGACCCGATAAGAGACTTAACACGCTACCAAACCCAACACGAATTTTTTACTAACAAGTGGCGCCATCCGTGAGACCCGAACCCACGACCATGTTTTCTTAAAAACTCATCATGAGCACTCACGAACAAATCACAATAATTACCGTCCGGTGAGGTAACCACATTGGGGAGGAATGGTCCCCAGGGTATTGAAGAACCTATGTCTGATGAGGTTCTTAGGGAAATGTGCGACAAAAATTATCACCAACTCTTGCCGCTCATCGCCGAAAAGATGCAAAGAAAAAGAAAGGAAGGATAGATCAATGCGGTAAAAGCACGGCTGATCTATGGCGAAGAGTCCGGAGTTAAGATAAGAAGCCATGAAGAATCGCACTACTCAGAATCCAAAACACCAACTGCCCGAACATAACCCCGAAGAAGGCACGGAGGCAGGTATTCCCGAAGCCCATCACCACACGCCAGTGTATTCAAAAGACTCAAGAAGAACAGATCCCCTTCACCGCAGCCCCGGCCGCGGAAAGAAGGTGGCGTTGTTTAAAAGATTGGGAAGAAAGGAGCATGTTACATCCGCGCGTTTCTGGATTAGTCATCGGCGAAATGTCCCCAAGCACAAAGAACTGATGTTGAAAACAAGAGGAGTCAACAAAGGCAAACACTTCTCGTGCAAAACTAGCCAATACACGGAAAGTGAGGAGCTGATGGAGGCCAACTGAAAATCCAAGTCAAGAGGCAGGAAATCAAATAACTATGAAGACGATCCTATCAGCCTTGGACATTGTTGAGGAAAAGAAATCCTTTCACACTACGGATCCGGCACTTTAGTCTCACGAAGGACTAGGATGTCCAGCCATGTCAAACATACAACGGAAGCAGGGAGGATCTGAGGAGATCACCTAAAGTTATTTCAATTGGCCGCAGAACAGAAAGGTTGGGCAATGCCGACATGGATTTGTCCATGTTCAACTCAACCCTCATCGAGAAAGCCAGGAGTTTGGTTGACAAGTTACCAAAGAGTCGATTGATAGCTATGAAGATTTGATGGACAGCGTAGCGTTTAGGTAAAACTATCTTCAGCAAACAAAGGCACATCAAGTCCGGTTAGAGATACAAACCACATCAAGCAAAGAGGCGGATGAATCTATGGATGACTTCATGAAAGATATAAGGCAGAAGTCTACTGGACGTAGAAGGTGCTCCGGTGATGCATGTGAATATCCGGATTTACTGCACGGAATAACGCACCTGGGTTAATCAGGTCTTATGAAAGAATCCGAGATCTGTGGACGTATGGTATAAGAATGACTACGTCTTTCCAACATAGGGGAAGTAGTTGCCACTCAGGCACGGTCGGAAGAAAGTATCATCATCATGGAAAACCGTAGATGGAGGGGGGACAAACCGACCTTCAAGAAAGGCTTCAAAAATAAGCAAAGGATCCGGATTCATAAGCCGCCAGATAGATTCTCACTCCTCACTAAAACACCAAAAGAAATTTTCGCTCTGGAAAAAGGAAAGTTCAAAGCTCCACCCCCAATGGTAACTCCGGTGGAAAAAAGGGATCCGAGCAAGTACTGCGAATTTCATTCAGATACAGGACATAACACGAATGAATGCATGCAGCTGAGAAAACAAATAGATGAAATGATCAAGGCCGGAAAATTGTCACAATTCATCAAGGAATTAAAACAGAATGACAAGCCGAAAGCACTGAAAAAAGGGGAAGCGTCCGGAAAGGATAAACCTCTGACTATACTGATGATCCAACCATGGGAAAGAGTGGCCAAGCCTAGGATTACTCAGAGCTTCTCTCCGGAGACGGCAATGTCTTTCCCACCTCTGAGTGAAGAAGACGGGACGGAGGGCCCAATGATCATCGAAGTCGAAATGGGCGGACACTTTGTGCATAGGGTATATATTGACGGTGGAGCATCCTCAGAAGTCTTGTATGAACATTGCTTCATAAAACTCCGCAAAGAGATAAGGGATCAAATGGTTCCGGCCACCACTCACCTTATCGGATTCAGCGGAGAGACCATTTGGCCGCTGGGCCAGATAGCCTTGCTAGTAAAAATAGGTGATGAAGTACACTCCACCTCCGCTTGGATGAACTTCATGGTTATCAGGTCACCATCCCAACACAATGCAATAATAGGCAGGCCGGGCATAAGAAAAATCCGCGCTGTACCATCAACAGCACACGGAATGTTGAAATTTCCCGTTGAAGGCGGCACGGTAACGTTACAGAGTAGTAGGGTTATTCCTATGGAATGTGCTATGATCTCCGGACCTAGCATCCAGCCTCCCGCAGTAAACCAAGTACTGGAAGAGAAAATAAATATAGCAATCCACCCGGAGTACCCTGAACAGACAGTTGCCATAGGATCAACATTAACAGAAAAAGGACGCAAAGAACTATGTTCCTTGCTCAAACAAAACTTGGATATTTTCGCCTGGAAGCCAGCTGATATGACGGGCGTCCCACGAAACATCGCGGAACACCGCTTGAATATCCGGGAGGGATATTCACCAGTCAGGCAAAAGAAAAGAGGACAGGCACCGGAAAGAAATAAGGTAATCCAAGAAGAGGTGGAAAAATTAGTGGACGCTGGAATAATGAAGGAGGTCCATTATCACAGTTGGCTCTCTAATCCGGTAATGGTCAAAAAGCATGACGGAACTTGGCGAATGTGTGTAGACTTCAAAGATCTTAACAACGCATGCCCCAAAGATTGTTATCCATTACCGGAAATAGACTGGAAGGTGGAGTCCCTCTGTGGGTATTCTTTCAAATGCTTCTTGGATGCATACAAGGGGTACCACCAAATTAAGATGGCAAAAGAGGATGAAGAAAAAACGGCGTTCATAACAAGCCAAGGGATATTTTGCTATTCTAAGATGCCGTTCGGTTTAAAAAATGCCGGGTCAACATATCAACGCTTAGTGGATAAGGCATTCCAAAGGCAGATTGGACGTAACCTAGAGGTATATGTCGATGACCTGGTTATAAAGAGCCACACGGAAGAAGAAATCATCCGAGACATAACAGAAACATTCAAAACCCTTCGACAGATAAACATGAAATTAAACCCAAAGAAATGCACCTTCGGAATGCAGGAAGGAATGTTCTTAGGTTACAAAGTAAGCACCAACGGGTTGAGAGCATGTCCGGATAAAGCAGACACAGTCCTTAGCTTGCCATCTCCGAGATGCATCAAGGACGTGCAGAAGCTAAATGGAAAATTAGCAAGCTTAAACAGATTCTTGTCAAAATCAGCAGAAAAATCGTTACCTTTTTTCAAAACCTTGAAAAAATGCACAAAAAGAGCGATTTTCAATGGACACCGGAAGCCGAAGAGGCCTTCAAGCAGATGAAGAAACTTATTGCAGAGCTCCCAACACTGACCGCACCAAGGGAACATGAGGAATTAATCATATACTTGGCTGCAGCAAAAGAAGCTATTAGCGCGGTCTTGATGACGGACAGGGAAGGCAGGCAAATACCAGTATATTTTGTAAGCCGCACCCTACGAGGCCCGAAAGTCACATATGCCATGAGGTTTAGATTCGAGGCCACTAACAATGAAGCCGAATATGAAGCACTAATAGCCGGTCTCCGGATCGCAGAAAAAATGGGTATAAGGAACTTGCAAGCAAATGTTGACTCAAGACTTGTGGCCAATCAAGTTAACGGCTCTTATATCGCCAAAGAGTCAGGCATGGTTCAGTACTTAAACAAAGTAAAAACACTGGCAAAAAGCTTCAAGGAATTTTCCATCAAACAAATACCACGAAGCGAAAACAAGAAAGCGGATGCCCTGAGCAAGATCGCGTCCACAAGCTTCGCGCATCTTAATAAACAGGTGCTCGTGGAAGAATTGAAGGAAAAGTCAATAAATGAAAAGGAAATTCTCGACATAGTAGAAGAAGAAGGTAATACATGGATGACACCCATACGAGAGTACCTGACAAAAGAAATCCTTCCGGAGGATAAAAAGAGGGCCAGAGCGGTACGGCGGAAAGCGGCCAAGTATGCCATGATCAATGGAACCCTATACAAGAAGTCCTTTTTAGGACCATGGCTTCGGTGCGTCGGACCACTTCAAGCGAACTATGTCTTAAGAGAAATACATGAGGGGTCGTGCAGCATGCATTCCGGCCCTAGATCTGTAGTCGCCAAAGTAATCCAAACAGGATACTACTGGCCGACAATGCATATGGATGCAAGGAACTTGATAAGGGAATGCAATGACTGTCAAATACACCGTCCCGTCCCAAGAAATCCGCAGCAGAACTTGACCCCCATCACGTCTCCATGGCCATTTTATAAATGGGGGATAGACATAGCCGGACCTTTCCCGGAAGGACCAGGTAAAGTCAAATTCTTAATTGTTGCTATCGATTACTTCACTAAATGGATTGAAGCAAAGGCCGTCGCAACCATCACCGGTAATCAAGTGAAGAAGTTCGTATGGGACAACATTGTCTGCAGATTTGGCCTACCAGGGGAGATCATATCAGACAATGGAAAGCAGTTCCGTGACAATCCATTCAAAGATTGGTGTGAGAAACTGTGCATCCGCCAATGCTTCGCTTCCGTGAAACATCCGCAAGCAAATGGTCTAGTTGAAAGAGCAAATAGAAGTCTAGGAGAAGGAATAAAGGCAAGGCTTGATGAAAGAAGCAGGGATTGGATAGAAGAACTTCCGCATGTCCTATGGGCTCACCGTACAATGATCAAGTCAAGTAACGGGGAAACACCTTTCTCATTGACATACGGCACGGAAGCCGTCATCCCGGCAGAAATAGGCATGCCAACACTTCGCACCGCAGAGATAGATCAAGCTAAAAACAACGAAGCTCTGGGAATCAATTTGGACCTCATAGAAGAAAGAAGGGAGCAAGCAGCAATACAAGAAGCAAAAAGCAAGAAAAAGATGGAAAAATATTACAACTCAAGAGTCCGCGGAACAAGTTTCAAGCCGGGTGATATGGTCTACCGCAGCAATGAAGCAAGTCATGCTAAGGACGAAGGCAAACTTGGACCCAAGTGGGAAGGACCATACGAAGTTAAAGAATCGCTTGGAAAGGGAGCTTACAAACTCAAAGACCGCAAAGGAAATGAAATGCCGAGGACATGGAACATTTGTAATCTCAAAAAATGTTATATACATGAAGTGTAAGAATTAGCCCGGCACATACGATGCTCCGGAGGGCAATGTCTATCTATTTGCATTTTGTAAAATTTTGAATTTTAATGAAAAGTGGGGATTAGCTACCCCCACAAGTTTTAAATTTTTATTTATCTTTACTTTGCAAAGTTATGGTAATTGTCTACATGCATGATAGGAGCCATGCTCCACAAAAATATTATCCCGTATAATAAAGGATCGAGCAACCTCAAAATCAGCTCAGGTGCGTAAGAGGTATTGCAAGCCCAGCACCGGGAGAATAACCCACAAATATTCACAAAGACTATCTATTACGAACGTACACCAGTAATAACTAAAGATAGCAAACATAGCACTAAAAACGTGTTACGGTGCGGACCTACACGAATCCGCCCAAATCAGATATTAAACTTACAAAGTTAATGTCAATTTACAATAAAAGCCGCAACGGCCACATACGGCCACGGCATACAAAACAAACCGTTATAGCAAACCACACGCGATCACGGCAGAATCTCAAAACGAGGATCTTCAAACTGAGGCATACAAACCACACTCCCCAAGTCTTCATCCGTATCCAAATCCTCAACGCAGGGGACAACCGAAGAAGTGCTAGCCTCACCCAGCAAGTTCCGAGAAGACAAAGGATGAGAAACTATATCTACCATCAACTGACGGAGAGCTGAGGCGTGCCTTTTTGCGCCTTCGGCACGTGTGTGAACATTAAGAAGCGCAAAGGATAAAGAGGTCTCCCCAACAACAGCACTCACATCGGCATGATAGATTGGGACGGAGAGTTGCTCGAGGCACGGCTGAAGATAAGAAGCTTCAGGGAGATTTGCCAAAGGTCCGTCCAGTAAAAAACAATCTAAGACCTCATCCATCCCGGAATCTTTCTTGGACTTCAACAAATGAATCAAGGGAAAATCCGCTTCTTCAAGAGCTCTTACCGCATCAAAATAGTTGTTCTTGGCAGTCTCAGGATTGTATGCCACGACGGCGGAAAGTGGGGTTCCAGCAATCCCATGCTCATGTCCGGCCGCTAAACCCTCTTGCATACCATAATCCACGGCTCGGCCTAAAGCATGACCCAAAATTCCTTGGTACTCGGGGGATTTCAAACATTTAACCATAGCAAGTTCCATCCCGTGGGTCAGCAGCCATCTTCGTCCAGCTAGAGCAGTCAGGTAAGCAGGGTAAAATTCCCCCTCCAGACGACCGGACACATCCATTACGTGTGCCTCAAGTTCGGCTACACGATTGTACAACTCCTGAGCTTGTTCTTCCTGCTGGGCTTCCATCTTCTCTTTAAAATCACGAAAAGCGGAATGAAGAGTAGAAACCTGCAAGAATAGGATGTTAAGTAAAAAAAAAACCCCGTAAGAACGAGTAAAAGTCATACCTCAGAGGCAAGTCCATCTCTTTCGGAGGACAAGGAAGAAATCAAGCTCCTGGCCTCACCACAGGCAGCTTGAGAGTCATCAAGGGCGGACTTGAGATATGAAGCACGAGAATCAAGGAGAGAGATGTCAGTATCCTTCTGAGAAACAACACTCTTTAGAGCCGACACCTCCGCGCTCAAAAGGGATTTATCCGCAGCCAAAACGGAAACCTGATCACGGAGACGAAAAACCTCCGCGGACTCCGTCTCCTTCTCCTCCAACAAAGACTTCAGCCTAGCAATCTCAGCATCCTTTTCCCTAAGAAGAACCCCCCGAGCATCATACTTACCTCGAAGCTTCTCTTTAAGTTCCAGCTCATGTTCAGCACAGGACCTTACCTCCGACCCTAGACATATCTGTCGCGCCGCTCCCACTTTAAACTCCTCAAACAATTGATCATAATCCATATTGCGAAGTGTGGAGAAAAAGCCGGGGGGAGCGATACGATCAACCAACGTTCGACAAGAAAAGCCGTCATCTAGCAGAGAGTCGTTGGTTATGTTCCAGCGAGGAATATACCAACGCTTGGCATCTTCAGAATTCAAGACGGCTGTCTCATAGAACGAGTCAGTCGACTCCTCCGACGTCTCCGGCTGGGAAGACCCGCCCACGCCTGACGTGGGTAAAACAAGCGTCTTGCCCTGGCTAGAAGTCACAATATCAGCAGCAGTGTACACGGGGGCATCCGCAACGCAGGAACTAGCAAAAAAGAATAATGTTAGCAGGTACAGAAAAAATCAAAGAAAAATAGCAAGCACGAATGTACCTCGGCACGGTAACATGGGTGGGGATGTCCGCTGGAGAAGAAGCCCCTAATGTAAAGGAGCCTTCTGGGAGGGACTGCCTCAGACTAGCAAGCGACTTCCCACCTATCCCAGAAGCTAGGCTATGATGATCTATCCTCAATCTTTTAGCAGGAAGAGGGTCGCTTCGCTTTAACAACTTCTTTCTCTTGGCCTTCTCCGGCTGCCTCTAAGCAACATCTTTCTTAGCCACAGTCACGTCACATTCCGGGTTTGTTAGATTTAAGAAAGCACCCTCCGGAATGACGTTCTCTTCAACAACATTTCCTTCTGCAGACGAAACAGAAACCTCAGTACCAGCGCCAGAGCCACCACCGCTCGCTTGATGTGCTGCTACAGGAGCATTTAGGGAAACGAATCAATGTTTTATACTATCAAACAACGGCACCTGCTCCTCCCCTTTTTGAACTTCTACCGCTTGTACCTTTCGAGGGTCAGCGGTCTTGATATAGTCAAGCAACCCCATGTCTTCAAAATAAATACCAAAAGACTAAACACCTTACACAAAAAATATATATAAAAAAAAGGCATTCCCACAAAGGCTAAGTACTTTCACCCACCCGTTCTA
>BQNB010140395.1:3190-17420 GCA_026074375.1 Tanacetum coccineum | reverse complement strand
ACCTGTAATCAAAGACAAAGACAACTACACCAAGCGTAAAATCGGCGGAATATGATATATACAACGATATTTTTAGGGTTGACTCTACGAAAGCAATAAAGATAGGATAAAAGCGATAATATAATTCTAGGTTTTTGCAGGTTCATAAGAAAAATACAAATTTTAGATATTGCACATTTTATTTTTCAAAAATAATAGAAAAAGTTAAATTTTCATAAGACTAGTGGTGAGACGCCGTCATGATAAATCGTGACGGTGTCTCTGCGGGTCAGACGGCGTCACAAACTTCCCAGACGCCGTCTCCACAGTCTGAGAGAATTTCTAATTCGTTTTTCAAGAAAATTTCCTGCATGCAATCTCATTAGTTGTTTCCTGTAGAAAATACTGCATAAAACCTGGGAATCAACCATTACAATCATATGACTCGAAACTGACGCGAATTAATCTAAACAATTTATTCTACATGTTTGAAATTGGTTCTAAAAACCGGATATTTTCCCCTACACTTATTTTATGCAAAATACCTTTGATTGTAAATAAGACGAGGTTACAAACAAAACAAAGCATGATTACATAATAATTCAAACATAATAAAACAAACAATGAATAATTAAAACATGAGACACTCTTAAATGCGGGAAAGTAAATATTGGGTTGCCTCTCAAAAAGCGTTTTTCTTTATTTACGAGTCTTGTAGCTAGACTCGAAGTCACACATTCAAGTATCATGGATATGATCCAAGTCAATGATCTCTCTTGGATTCTCTTTTTCAGAAAGTTTTCTAGAGGTGGAGATTGATTAAAAGGTTTTGGTGAATTCTTCACCATCCGGATCAATTATCTTAATCTTAGCATGCCATGCCCCGTCTCCATCTTTGGGTGGCTTGTTCTAGTTAATCAGTTTTACTATTAAGTCCTCCGACTCCTACATGTTTCCCTTAAGGTTTATGGGCAAAGCCCCTAAGAATTATACCATTTGTCTAAATACTAGGACATCCTTAAAGGGATTAATCTTAGCATCCCTTGCCATTTCCCATTCTTCGGGAGAATGACAGTCCATGAATTCCTTTCTAGCATAGTAAGGGGTTTGGGCACCTATACCGTCTGAGCTAGTTCGTGGTTTATATGATTCTCTCTTTCCTATTGTGGTCCAATAGGGTGCTTCCTCTTCACCCGGATTGGTTTCTTTTACTCCCCTACCGCTATTTTGGCTTTCCTACAATCTATAACAGCATCACGGTTGCTAAGAATCCTCTTCCTACTAATAGAGGGGTTTCAGGGTCTTTCTTCATGTCGATTACGTAGAAGTCGTTTAGAAGTTTTAGTCTCCTAATGTGGACTTCAACATCCTTGACAATCCCAACAGGATAGGATTTGGTCCCATCTGCTAACCCGAAAACATGGTCAGTTTCCTCTAATAATCCTATTTTGAGCTTTTTGAAGAGGTATAGAGGGATGATGTTTACACAAGATCCTAAATCAGCTAAGGTGTCAAAAGGCTCGGAGTCTCCTAATCTACACGGTAAGGTGAACAGTCCGGGTTCTTCCATTCGTTTAGGTATTTCGCCTTGGATGAATGCGGACCCGTTTTTGCCTAGCTCTAAGCTCTCCACATATTTATCCAAGATTGCATTGTATATTGGAGCATGAGCTAGAACTTCAAGAACCGGTAAGTTAAGATGCAAATCTTGTTAAATTCATCTTCTAGAGTGTGTTCGGGTTCTTTTGATTTTGTTGTTCCAACTCCGTTGACAATTAGCGTCTTATCTTTTGGTTGGTCGCCTTCACTGTGTTGGTTGGAAATAGCATTGATCGAATTGTGGGTTTAGGATGAGCATTGGGGGTCTTCCATTTGGTAAGAACGAGCAGACAAAACCAAAGTGTTGGAGTTAATATTCAGTTTTGGGTTCTTAACCGTGTCGCTAGGAAGTGTTCCCGTTATTCGATCGGTGATGGCCTTCAAGACTGTGTCAATTTTGTTGGTCATCTCAATTTGTTGTTGTTTGAAATCGGCTTCAAACTTAGATAATATAGCGTCTTGAGATGCCATGAAGTTAGACACCAACCCTTCGAGATTTGATTGATTGTTGAAATTTTGAGGATTGTTGTTGAAGGAGCGGTTCGAGAACGAACTGTTGGGTTGAAATCGATTAGGTGGGTTTGAAAAATTGTTTTGAGAATTTTGAGGTTGTCTCCACCTAAGGTTTGGGTGACTTTTCCATGATGGATTATAGGTGTCACCAAGATTGTTTTGCTCGGGTTTGAAAGTGAACCACTTACCTCTCGCTTTGTCAGTACGCGAGGATGCATAGTCAACAAAAGCTTGCTTAGGATTTTCCATGCAATATTGAGTGTCATGGGGACCAATACAAATCTCGCATTAAGAAGAGATTTTGTTTACTTGAATAGGTTGCTTAAGAGCAAAATGAGCTTCCATCAAGCATTGGACTTGATTTTCAAGCTTGATTAGACGACGGTCGGATGTACTCGGGACATCTTGAGGTAGAGAGATTGCCTTGACCGGTTTAGCAAAGTCCCTTGGGTCGTTCCAACTTTCATTGTCATAGAGGGCGAGGTCCTATAATAATGCCCAGGATTCTTCGGCGTTTCTGTCACGAAGCTTGCCACCAGCCGACTGATCGATGGTTTGCCTTGTGACGGGATTGACATGGTCATAAAAGATTTGGACTTGGAGCCAAAGATCGATGCCATGATGAGGGACTTTTGGAGTAAGTCCTTGAAATGAGTCCATGCTTCAGAAAGAGACTCTCCTTGATGTTGTTGGAACATCAGGATCTCATTGCAAAGTTTTGCGGTCCTTCCCGATGGAAAGAATTGAGCAAGGAAACGAGTAGTAAGATCCTCCCATATGGAGATGGATCCTGCTGGAAGACGTTCAAGCCAATTGCTAGCTTGATCGCGAAGGGAAAATTGAAAAAAACACAGGCGCGTTCTTTCCCTGTTTTCACCATTAAGGTCAAGTGAGTCCACTAGTTAAAGAAAATCCTTAAGGTGTTGGTTTGGATCATTGGACCGAAGTCCGTGGAATGAGCATCCGTTTTGCACCAACCGGATGGTGTCGGATCGAAGAGGTACCACATTGTTCCCTTCGGGGAGTTCAATGGTGTTCCTGTAGCCTTCGTGGCTAGGTTTGGAGTAATCTCCAAGAGTACGGATAGGATTTTCGTCTCCCATGGAGGTTAACGAAAATGAATTACAAACAGAGGGTACGAAGAAAAGATAGACTACAAGAAAGCTAATTGACAAAAATGAAATCTCACTTGATAGGAATCAAGCAAGTAGAACTAAGCTAAACTATGATCGAAACCTAACTATTCCCCACGTAGCGGTGCCAAAAACTTGATTACGGGTCTTGCGAACTCGCAAAGAGTTTTACAAGCCCCTAGGTAGTGTACCTAATCGTTGTAGTAGTAGTATAGGTAATACAGTGGGCTTGTTATCATTCTCTAGGGGAATAGGTTGGGAAGGCTCGAACACGGTCTAACAGAATTCTACGAGGTTAAGGGAAGATTCTTTTTGTATTTTTATTTTATAGAAAGCAGGTAAAATCATTGGTTTGAGAGGTTGGTTGGTTTGTTTTAGCTAATTAAACTAAATAATCTAAACTACTGGTGATAACTTTATGATAAACAAATGTATTTACCTAATCATGCACTACTCCTCAGATTGCTTCTCCTAGATCTGTTGCCTTGTCACACTTATGATGATATGTGTAGGTATTTCCTAAGTCATGAACGAATTACACGAAAACGCCATCTACGTAATACGCTCTGTGTAATTCGCTCTTAGAGCAACACACAAGTAAGGTTCTGTATAGGTATTTCCTAAGTCATAAACGAATTACACGAAAACGCCATCTACGTAATACGCTCTTAGAGCAACACACAAGTAAGGTAGTATGAAGACTATTACAAGGCCCCTATGAACATATTAAATGCATGTGAAATATCCTAAGAGGGATCAACCAGAATCAGGGTAAGGTAGTATGAAGACTGTTACCACTGGTATCCTTTCTACACACTCGCGTTTCTCTAGACATATCAACAGCGATATAGATAAAAGCTAGTTTTCTAAAGCCTAACGCGCACATCCATCACAAGAAGCAACATCAAAAGGATCTACAACCTAAGTTTCATGCAATCATAAGTAAATACAAATGAGGGTTTAGCCTAGCATGTTATAAAGAAAGCAAGAACATAGATCAATCATGCAACACATAGACATATTGAATGATTAATGATAAACACTCTTACTTGATTAAAACATAGATCAAAGGTGGTTACAATAGGGTTTTGAGGCCCTAAGAACGACCTTAAAAGCTGCTACATTCACTAGGGTTCGTCTCCCAAAAGTTATGAAAAGTTACACCCTAAAACCCTAAAAACGAGTTTGTATATATAGAAAATCACGCGCGACGGCGTCGCAAAGATCCAGACGCCGTCGTGCCGTCATTGACTTCTAGGGTTTCTTCAGCCGTACAAGTTGTGACGCCGTCGTGAGAATCCTGACGGCGTCGCCTTGAATCTTCTAACGCCGTCGCAAGAAGTTGCGACGCCGTCTCCAGCCACTGTTTGGATTTTCTTCAAGATAGTTGGTGTAGGTCTGTAATCTTGTCTGTTTCTTCTCCAAATGAGCCCAAGTCACTTGTATTTCCTCCAAATGCCATCTAAGTGCTAAAAACCTGAAAACAAACGATTAAGCACATAATCTGGGCATATTTGCATGATTTAGAGGGTTAAATGACCCCGAAATAGTGTATAAAATGACACCTCATCACATACCAAGCAAATATCAGGGGAGTTTCTCGTTCTAATTCTTTTATTTCCTGTTTTTAACTATTATGTTTATACAACGAGGACGTTGTATAATTTAAGTGGGGGAGGAGAATTAGAACGCTACTTGTCCTATTTTTTCACATTAATATGCTTAAATTATGCTTAAATTTAAAAAAATTCGAGCATACTTTTGTGAAATTACTGGTTACATAACTTGCACACAAAACCCTTATTAGATATTGTGAGGATTCAGCCTTATCCGTTTTCGAATATTTACCAAAATCCCACAAAAATATGAGTGTGTCGGTGATGTTGTAGACTTTAGAACTTGGCTTGGTATATCTATTCGAGACCACAATAATGAGTACTATTTTAAATAGATTGAATAACTTGTTTAAATTGGTAAATTTCTAAGATTACACCCAAAAAGCCTATATATGTTGTGTTATTAACTAACCACAAGGTTAGTTAACCCTCGTATAAACCCTTTGTTTAGTCTAATTTTAAGAGTAAGATTCCCTAGAAAAACCCGTTTAACCATTCCTGTTTTCACCAACTATTTGTTTCGTTACATATTTACACCTTAACCTACCCTGTTAGATTAAGTCCATTTATCAGTTGCTAGTTTCTTTAGTGTAAAGTATGTATTTCCTCTGTCTTGTCATTTTCTATCTCTGGTATGGTTGGGAAAATTGCACATTGCAATGGGAATGTAAAAGTAGTTATCACATTAGGTCCCACATTTTGAAAGAGTCATAAACATTCAATATACGTTCTTTTAAACAAAAGCTTCATAATTCTAAAAGATGACATAAGTTTTTAAAAGATAAAAGTTGCATCGAATTTAAGTCAACACAGTCGCCGTCTTAACGATATCCCCGCAGCTCCCTTCCAGAAATTTCACCTTAGGGCCTGAAATTAAAACATGCTAAAGGTCAACACAAAGGTTGAGTGAATTCATAGGTTTATCAGTAGAAAGGTGGACCACAAGATTTAAGTAATGGTAGACTATGTACGTATTCCATAGTAAAAAACATGTATTATTGCACTAAGCTCATGACACCGAACCTTAACATGCATTACGATCAAACCAGTAATTGAGGTTTGTGCCCCAAAACAGATACAGATGTAGCCAAACATCCTACGAATTTCTTCAAATGTTAAATGCGTCAATGGTTATCTAGAAATCACAACCCAGACGGGGATTGTCAATCCTGATAGATCTATCCACAACACTCACGTTTACTACAATAGCAATTAACGGTTCATGATGGTAGGGACTTTAAATGGCAATACGGTAACTTAGGCAATAATATTCAGGCAATAATCTGGATAGCATACAATTTAAAACACTTGTGTCCAATAGTAAAACAAGCATGTAATTTAACTTCCTTCTCTTTTCCAATTTCTTGACTCTTTTCTTTAAGCTAGCAATCTCCTTTGCTTGAGTAGTCTTGGCTTTCTATAAATCAAGGACTTTCTCTTGTAGGCTGGTACATAAATTCATCAATTCAGAAAGTTGCATACTATCCTCACCACTTTAAGGTGGATCATAGGAAGGGGTAGATACATAAGCCTCATCAGTAACAAGCTCTGTAGGACCACTGTCTTTCCTTTGTTTTCTCCTTGACTTCTTCTTTTGAGGTTTAGATGATGATGGTTGAGAAATAATGGGTGTGGAATAGGAATCAGAAGGAGTAGCCGAAGCTTCACCCATATCTTCTAAGGCTTGAATCATCATTGTTGGGAATAAAGGTGCGACTCTTCCAGAAAAACCCTTCTATGATCCTCATATTAGCAAACACCTTCTTGGTGTAGAAGGTGTAACATAAACCTCTTATGTTCTGGTCATCCTTAACTTGTTTGTCCAGGAAGACTTGCACAAACCTTGGGTACATGAGAAATTTAACCCCACCCTCCAAGTGCTTCACCATATTGTCCAAAAATGTAACTTGGAAAGTAAATTTTTGGTTTTGTGGTAAAGACATCTGTAGCAGATGCCATAGTGCTACTAAATTCATTCTAGGCTGTAGTCTTAGTCACTAAGGCATTGCAGTATGGTATGGATAAGTAATTTCTATTGGGATTGAAAAATAAGCTTTAGAGAAAGTTAGCTTTTGATTAAGATTTTCATACCCATTATTTCCAGTTCGCAAAATTGTAAGTAAGTGGGTAGACAATCTATTCCTTCAGCATCATCCAACTTAAGATCACTCCTTATACTAGTCTCAATGATGATTACCTTCTTCTTGTCTACTAGGGCTTGTATTTGTCGTTCCCTATTAACGATCTTAGCCTTGGCAGATCACAGAACTGTTTCATACAGGCATATCTAATGGGTTGGATTAACCGTTAACACATATTGGACATAACTTGCATTTAGGAAATCAATAATCTCCTCAAACCCATTACTTTCTTCGGGTTTCTCCAAAAATGCAACCAAATTATGAGTTTCGGCAAACTTTGAGGTCGACATTGTGATGAGTTTTGATGATTAAAGATGAAATTGAGTTAGGGTTTATGATTAGAGAGTATATCAAGGTGTAAAATCAATTGAATGAGTGATTTAATCGAAGTATTTATGAAATCACCCTCAACAGCATTAACTGAACTGGATGCAGCATTAGTTAACCTAACAGTATTACTAACCTAGCAGTAGGAAGTTGTGCCAGAGCATCATTAACTTATGCCAAAACACATTAAGTGACTGCCTAGCAGCATAAATATTACGGCAAACAGTAAATTAAGCCTAACAACATTAACTTAAGCTTAGCAACATTAAGTTTAAGCTGAGCAGCATTAACTTTAAGACACCAGTATTAACCCCAATTTCTTTCCAAAAAGCATTTCCATCATCAATTTTGATTCTCACAAGCTCTCTTTCTATTTTTAATCTCACTATATCTCTCATTTCTTTTCCTCACCAATTCACTCTATCTGTTTTTATATCACACAACTCTCTTTCTATTTTTCAGCTCACTATATCTCTCATTTCTTTTTCTCACCAATTCACTCTATCTGTTTTTATATCAAGAATCCTTTCAGACAATTTTGTACAAAGTTCCATCAATTCCTTTAGTTTCATGCTGTCCTCCCTACTTCCAAGTGTGTTAACTCTTGAGAGAGGTGGATCATTGGACTGTTTAGATGCAGCCTCAAACCTAATTTGAGCTTCTGCACCCCCCAATATGGTATCTTGGCACCTGGGACCACTACCTGAATCAGTTCCCTAAGGAATAGACTCATTAAGTGTTGCCATGGATTGGGTCCTATTTATGTTACCACTGTCCTGCTCTGCTTCTAAGCTAGAAGCAGTAGTGGCAGCCCTTTCCATTCTGTCTTCCCACTCCTTATAGACAGTCTCATCTGCATCAAGGTGAATAGGTCCACTAGACTAAGATATCTCAGTGGTCCTTTTGGCTTTCCTAGGTTTTTGAGTCTTTTTGGGTTAAGATTGTGATGGAACAGTGATTGGTTCAAGATTAGATAGTGATACAGTTGTGGATGTGTGTTGGGGTTCAGTGGGATTTCCTGACCCTTCACCCACTTCTGCTTAATGATACATTCCCTTTCATCCAATCTTAATTATCCTCCCCTCAAACAATACTTCAGAGATTAAGTAATCCAATGCTAGCAATCAGAAAGTTAAACCTGCTAACATCAAATGCCTTTGTGAGAAGATCTGCAACATTGTGATCTGTATGTATCATTTTTTTTTTTTTTTTTTTTTTAAAAAATTTATTTTAAAAATTTTTTTTTTTTTTTTTTTTTTTTTTTTTTTTTTTTTTTTTTTTTCTTTAAAAAATTAAGCACTTAAAATGAGCCTCTTCTCATAAAATCTCTGATGAAATGGTGGCCCCTTTATTATAATTTTTTTCAATGTGCTTGGTTTAGACTGAAACATTAGATGTCTTCACAATACAAATGATGCTTACATATTAATGTAAATCTAGGTGTTCATGAAAATAAACCCATAAATCAAGCAACAGATTTTGGGATTCCACAACACATTCCACAACATTAGCAGCAGCAACATATTAATGCACAGTTGTTTTGAGTTGGTAATAATAGTTTCTTTTTTCATTGCCATGAAATTAAAAAAAACAAACAACCTTTGCCAAGAAATTTGACAACCTCCTATGTTTGATTTCCTATCAAGGCTAAGCTCCAGCAAAATCACTATCAAAAAAACTTCCAAGTTAAAAAAAAAAAAAATGGTAATCTCTAGGATAACCAAATCCCAAATTAGGTTGAACCTTTTCAAGTATCTAAGATCCTCTTCATAGCATGAAATTGTGAGACTTTAAGAGTAACTGGAACCTGCACCAGCACAAACACAAACATTATATTGGGCCTAGAAGCTGTCAAGTACACCTCCTCTTCAATAGTACCATATAAAAAGGCACTCTTCACATCCATCTGGTACACAATAAACCCCATAAATGATGCATAGGCCAAAAATAACCTGATTGCTTCTATCCTAGCAACAGGAGCAAAAACCTCATCATAATCAATGCCTTCTTCTTGGGTGTAACCTTGTGCAACCAGTCTTGCCTTGTTTCTAACTACTATCCCTCTCTCATCTTTCTTGTTTCTATAGACCCATTTTGTTCCAATGGCATGCTTGCCTTTGGGTAAATCAACCAATCTCCAAACCTTCTGCAATCTAAACTGTAGCAACTCATCTTGCATTGCCTCTATCCAGCTTGGATCTGTCAAGGCTTGTGTCACCTTCTTGGGTTCTATTTGTGAGAGAAAATAGGCAAATAAGCAGTTTTGATAATCTTTGTGATTTGTTCTCCTCTGCTTTTTGATGTAACTGACCATAGCATGTTCTTCAGAAATCTTGGTCATCCTTCTTGTTTGAGTAGCTGAATTTATGTCTCCAATGATCTGGTCTTTAGGATGATCCTTGTGTATTCTGGTTGTGGGAATAGGACTGACATTCATGGTTGTTTCCAAGTTGTTGAGGTCAGCCTCTGCACCCACATCTTCATCATCATATGCACCACTAAAGATACCAGTATCCTCCAAATCAGGCATAAGAGGATCAGTAGGAAGATCATCAGCATTAGTAAAACTTTGCCCAGCAGCACTAACAGATGGACTAACAGTACTATCTCTGTTAGTGCTGTTAGCATAACCTTTCTTCTGTTGAACAAGCAAATTATCCAATGCAGCTCTGAAATCTTGCACATTCTGGTCATCTTCTTTATTTGAAGCTCCTCCTTCCTTCTCTTGACCATTTCTTTCACCCTCATTTGCTGGTTCTTCATTAGTCTTTTTACCAGCATCATCAGCAACTGCATCCTTTGAGCTCTGTGGACTATTATAAAGTAATGGTAGCAGAATATATTGTTGATTACCATATCCATGTTACCTGCATTCTTAATATTTGATTCCATGCCAGTAAACTGCTCATAATTCATAAGTTTTTGTTAGTAAATCAATATCAACAGAGCCAATTTTGGTCCACTCCCTACAACATTGGGTTTGTTTTCAAGAAAGTTTATGTGCAGGTTCTCCTCTACTTTCCTAGTTCTAGTGTTAAATACCCTAAAAGCCTTGCTATTTATAGAGTATCCAACAAAGAACCCCTCATCAGCCTTCTCATCAAATTTTCCTAGGGGATCTAAGGTATTAAGAATAGTCACAGGACACCCAAAAGGTCTCATAAAACTTATACTAGGTGGTCTACCATGTAATAGTTCATAAGGTGTCTTGTTGTGAGGCTTGGTTACTAAAATTTTATTCTGAACATAACAAGCAATACTAACTGCTCTAGCCCAAAATGTAGTAGGTAATAATGAATATGCTAGCATAGTCCTATCTGCCTCTATTAGTGTCATGTTCTTTCTTTCAGCAACTCCATTTTGTTGTGGAGTTCTGGCTATACTAAACTCCCTCTTAATCCCTTTCATCCCACATAATAAATTCGTGTCATTATTTTTAAACTCAGTTCCATTGTCACATCTGATGATTTTAACCTTATGATTTGATTTTGGTTTTCTATGCCAATAATAAAAGATTTTAAGGTTTCACCTAGTCCTCATCCTTAGTGGCCAAATAGAAAACCAACTAAACCTACTATAATCATTAGTGACAATAAGGCAATATGTTCGTGTGATTGAAATCCTTCACAGATGTTGGCCGAAATAAGTCCATATGCAACATTTGTAAGGGTTGGCTGATTGAGCTCACAAGCTTGGTCTTACAAGAAGCTTTGTGTTGTTTTCCCTTCTGACAAGCAACACAAGTATGGTCATTCTCAAAGAGCTTTGAAGGCAAACCTCTAACAAGGTTTCCCCTCACAAGTTTGTTCATTGTTTTAAAGTTTATATGACCAAGCCTCCTATGCCATAAATTAGACTCCATCTATTGTAGCCTTACTGAAAATAAACCAGACAAGCCTCCTGAAGGAACACATTTCTTTTAGATCAAACATACATGTTGTTCTGTCTGGGAACTTTAAAGCAAGACTTGACTTTCATCAAGTAGAATTAAAATTTAGGAGATAGAACTAGACATTCATCTCAGAGAAAAGACCACTGTTATCTTGTCACGAGCTAACTTTTATGAGACAGAGAAAAGGTTAAACTTAAGTTCCTTTACAAAGTATACATCTTCAAAGTCTAATTTCCCAGTCCTAATTTTACCTTTTCCAGTAATTTTACCTTCTTTAGGACTTCCTGCAAATGCAACAAATCCACCATCAACCTCCTTGATAAAACTGTAAGGAAGGACTTGTTTCCTGTCATATGCCTAGAGCATCCACTATAAAAAATCCCTTGATCCTGTAAAGTATATTGTGGATTACCCTACACTCAAAATAAGAGAATTAGTTTCTCTTGGGGACCCAAGCCATTACAGAACATGAGTCTATCTTGAAGATCAACATAGTCCCAAATCTTTTGAAACAAGTATGATCCACTGTCTTTGGAGGCATGGAACAATAACATTTCTGTTGGACTCCAAATCCAGCATCGAGGACTTAACAGCAGTTTCCCTATTTCCCCACACAGCACTAACTAACTGCTTTTTGGCCCAGCAGTATTTCATTAATTAATCCTAGCAGTTTAACTTTTCACTAAAATTATGTTTAGTGCTGATTTTGGTTAAAATCCCTTCTTACTGTGAATGTTGCATTAAAATAAGAATATGATTATGGGTAATGCATCATTCCACTTTATGATTAGGGACATCAGTCATTAATAGGCTTTGGCATTATTTTTAAACTTTTTTTTTGTTTTTTTTTTATTTTTATTTTTTTGTGTTCTAATTAATATTTCATTGTTTTTTTTTTTTTTTTTATATTCTTTTTTTTTAAATTTTTTTATTTTTATTGTATTATTATATTTTTTAGTTTGTAAATTTTATATTTTTATTCTTGAGTCTACTAAATAATTGAGAATAAATGTTAAAATATAATTTAATTCTTATATTATATATATAAAATGAGGATAAAAATTAATATTTTTATTTAAAATTATAGTAACAAATTGAAGCTGCTGCTCTTGAGAGCTTGCTTAGCAGATAATAACTGAACTGTCTGGACTTTGTTACAACGGCTGTTTAGTGTAAAGATAAGATGAACAAAATTCTTTTAGGATGTGGGTGAGTAAATTTATTTTGTGTTCACCCTCTGAGAATTGTATCACCCACTGGCAAATTTCTCATTGACCAAAACCCTTCCCTATTAATCAACACTTGTTTTTCTACATATTCTTGTCATGAAAATCACAGTCTAATGATTACATGGTGGAAACTCATCACACCAAAACAAGCTTCTTATAAACTCAAAACCAATCTCTAGTTTTCTGATCCGTCATCTCATTCCAGTTTCTTCTATTACCCCTAGGACTTTGACTTTTCCTGGGATACTCCACTTGCTTATGTGTGTTTTCCTTATTAACAAATTTCACATTCTTATCAGATTTGACAAAATTGATTTTTGTAAATTTTGGTTTTGTCTGTTCAGATTTAGGTCTAAATACACTATCATTATCACTATCAGTGTCCTAATCTTCAATGATAGGAGCACTAGGCCTAACAGTTTTAGGCTTTTCAATAATATCCTTACTAGTCTTAGATACACTATTTTTAGTTTCACTCACTTTAGTCCTTATCGACCATCTAACCCAGGCAAAGGATATGACAGTCTTGAGGTCATGTAGTTCCTAGTGTAGGGAGTGGGAGCTGCAATGAAACCATTCACCTGTTTTTGAATCTATCCATTTAAATGGAACTATCAATACCACATCCACTTTCTCTTCTACTGTAAATACACTATGAACCACTTCACTCTTATTTATTTGACTATCATAACCGAGACCAGCTTTGTCTTTAGCACTTATTTGACTATTTATCAGTTTAGTTAGATTCTTTGATGATTCTTCAAATTTTTTAGTTTAAGTTTCAAATCATCTCTCTTTAAAGCTTCTTTCTGAACTGATTTTTTAAGGTTTTGATAAAGAATATCTTTCACTTAGACATCATACTTTAAAAATGCAATGTCTTCTTCATAAACAGCTTCATTCTTTTCATAAATAACTATCCTAGCTTCTAATGATTCTAATCCCAATGATAGAGGATAACCTAAAATTTTCTAGATTAATTTTTTAAGCGCTTCATGCTGTTAATCAACTGTTTTTTGAAAGTTTCATACGATTTTAAACAATCTTTAGAGCAAGTATTGTATCACTTGATGAACTGGATGAACCTGAAGACAAATGGGCCATTAGAGCAAAGTCTGTGGGTCCTTCTTTAGCTTGATAGCTCCAATAATAACCCATCCCATTAGTAACAACCAAGGCATTAGCAGGAGTCTCCACAGGTACAACCTTTCTTGTATTATCTCCATTTCTATTTCCTTGGTTCCTTGGTACCCTGCATTCTCTAGCAAAGTGTCCTCTCTTGTGGCAGTTATAACATTCAACCTTTGTCTTATCAAAGCTAACAGTTTCTTTGCCAAGAGATTCAGATTCCTTCCAGCCTTCTTTATGAATATCTTCATCCTTATGGTAAGCATGGCCACCTGCCATTTGAGATCCATCTCTTCAAGATCATCAGTATCAATCTGCTCCAGATCTTCATTTTCCAACTATGAACTATTAAATTGATTGACAAAGAAGGAAAACATGACATCATCAGCATAGGTTGAGGAAGAAGCTTGTCCCTGTAAAGTAGCAGTAGAAACTTCATGAGCAGTATTAACTGCTTCATTAGTACTGCTAGTGTTTTCTAAAGATACAAAGGCCACATTATGAGAGTTTAAGCTTGAGCTTGATTAGCCTTTAATCTCAGCTTCATACACCTTTAAATTGTTGTACAAATCATCCATGCTCAATGTGTCTAGATCAGTTTTGATTCTCATGAGTAAAGCAATATTGTTCCAAGCTGATGGTAGACTTCTCAGCAACTTCAAGTTTGCATCTT
>BQNB010140393.1:0-11234 GCA_026074375.1 Tanacetum coccineum | reverse complement strand
TACCATTTCCGGAGACATGCTTCTCATACCAAGCTTTTTGATCAAGAAGTTGAATCTTTCTCTTGGCAACGGTTTGGTGAAGATGTCAGCCAGTTAATATTCCATCCGAACAAAGTAAAGTTCCACTATTCCATTCTCCACTTGCTCCTTTATAAAATGGTAGCGTACATCAATGTGGTTGGCTCTAGAGTGTTGAACGTTGTTGCAGCATAGAGCAATCGCACTTCTGTTGTCGCAGTACAGAGAAATCTTATTGAATTAAAAACCATAATCTGTTAGCTGTGGACGCATCTATAGGATTTGAGCACAACACCCAGATAAGGCAATATATTCAGCCTCTGTACTCAAAATCGCAGTGCTCTTTTGCTTCTTGGAAGACCAGATAACATAGGTTTATCACTAAGAATTGAGCGCTTCTAGAGAGCTACTGCAGTGCGTCTAGTGTCCTGACACCCTACGTAATCTGTGTTTGAATATGCTGTTAGAGACATATCGGTATCCTTCGAGTACCAAAGTCCCATGTTAATGGTTCCCTTTAGGTATCGAAAGATCCGTTTAACCATATTAAAGTGCTTTTCGGTAGGTTTTGCCTGATACCGGGCACATAAGCAGACTGCATAAATAAGGTCGGGTCTACTGGACATCAGATACATGAGGGATCCAATCATGACAAGGTAAAGTGTAGCATCAACTAGTGTTCCTTGTAGATCTTCATCCAGTTTATTCTTTTTCACCGTAGGTGTGTCTACATAATCACTAGATAGCAAACTACATTTTTTAATAATTTTAGAAGCATATTTTGATTGGTTTAAGAAGATGCCTCTAGAACTTTGAGAAATTTGTAATCCTAAAAAGAATAACATCTGCCCATCATTGACATCTTGAACTTAGTGGTCATCTGATTAGCAAACTCATTAAACAAATCATTATTAGTGGATGTAAATATTATATCGTCAACATAAATTTGTACCAGTAATAAGTCGGTTCCTGCTTTTCGTGTGAAGAGTGTTGGATCAACTGGACCTTTGGAGAAATGTTGTGAAATAAGGAAACTTGACAGCATGTCGTACCATGCACGTGGTGCTTGTTTGAGACCATAAAGGGCCTTTTTGAGATTGTACACATGCGATGGGTATTCCTGATCAACAAATCCTTTTGGTTGAGAAACATAGACCTCTTCCTTAAGCTCGCCATTTAAGAAAGTTAGTCGAGGACCGTTCCATTGGAGATCGTCATATTCTTGTTGGCTGTATTTGCTATGAAGATACGGATGGCCTCTATTCTTGCAACCGGTGCAAATGATTCCTCGAAATTGATTCCTCAAAATCGATTCCCTCCTCTTTCCTAAACCCTTGAGCAACTAATCTAGCCTTATTCTTTAGTACCTCGCTAAATTCGTCTGTATTGACCTTTATAAATATATTTAAGTTGATCTACAGGGACTTTATCTAGCACGACACCAATCCTAAACTTGTGTCTTTAAAGTCATGAATTTTTTCTTGCATTGCTTCGATCCATGATGGTTCGGTTGATTGCTTGTTTGAGTTATTTGATTCTACAAGAAGTTAGGAAGGCTTCAAAGTACACCACATTGCGTTCAACATTTTGAGTTGCTTTCTGGTGGAGACATGAGCGGAGAAGATAACTCGATCAACATTTTATATGGATGATCCTTAGTCTATATCCATAAGTTCAAATGGAGTTATGGGATGGTCTCACAATTAGATGACGATGATTAGAGGCGAAATCTTCTATGAAAAAATTCTTGGTAGAGGTTCATCATGAAATTTGTGGTAATTTTGGTGATTTTCAAAACTTGAGAATTAATTGGAGTATGTTCTTGTTCTTGTGTTGATGGGATACTTGATGATGGTGCATCTTGGTCAATGGACGTAGACACGGGTGATTCGGCTATATCAACAGCTCTTGGTGCAACAACTTCTAAAATTGGAGAGACAACAATAGTTGGAGGATTGAAGTATTCATCAAACAAGGGTTGGAAAAAACTATCCCAATCATCTCTATTTGGTGGATTGCAAGGTTATTGAGGAATAATGTTTGGTACGAGTCCTGAATAAGATGTTGCAGGAGTCATTACTTGAAGCCCAGGTCCTGAACCGAATTGTTCAGAAGCCATCGATGTCAGCTCATCGAACATCACATGAATAGTTTCCATAATTTTTTAGGTTCTCCTGTTGTAGATTCTGAAAGCTTTCTTTGCTGGCGTGTAACCAACGAAAATACCAATATCGGCCTTTGCATTTAGTTTACCCAAGTCTTCACTGTCATTGGTTGGATCACATAATGAACCAAAGACATGAAAAAATGATAAATCCAGCTTCTTGTCGTGCATCAGCTCATATGGAGTTTTGTTGTATCAGAGACGAATCAGAGAACGATTTTTGGTATAACAAGCTGTGTTGATTGCTTCGGCCCATAGAAATAGAAGAGCTTTTGAAAATATCAACATAGTATGGGCAGCTTCCACAAGAGTTCGGTTTCGTCTTTCGACAACGTCGTTCTGTTGAGGAGTGCGAGCAACAGAAGTTTGATGCGAAATGCCACATTTTTCATAAAAAATCATGACGAAGAGTCTGATTGACAAATTCAGTTCCATTATCTGTTCTAACATTACGAACACTGGCATTTAAACAAACTTGAATATTTTTTATGCATTTGATGATAGCTTCAGGAGCTTCATCCTTTGATCTCAGAAATTTAACCCAAGTAAATCGAGAGTAATCATCAACAATTACCAAGATATACTTTTTCCTGTTAATGCTCTCCATACGTATCGGGCCACAAAGATCTATATGCAAAAGATATAGTTTCTCTTGGTTAATGTCCTCAGCTTTGGGTTGATGAGAAGATTTCTTGCTTTTTCCTAATGCACACGCTGAACACATATGATCTTTCTAAAATTTAAGCTTTGTAATACCTCGTGCAAGACCTTCTTTAGCTAGCTTGTTAAGAGTACCAAAGTTGAGATGCGATAAACAACGGTGCCATAACCAGCTCTTAGTCTTTGAAGCTTTTGATAGAAGACAGATCGGAGACGTCTCAAGAGAAATAGTGTACAAATTTGTGTCTCAGGAGCCTAGAAGTAGATCAACACCTTCTAAATTTCGAATAAAGCAAGTGTTTTTCTGAAATGCAACTTCAAGATCAGCGTCACAAAATTGTCCAACAGAAAACAAGTTATGTCTAAGCCCTTCAACATAATACACCCAGGAGATAATTACGTTCCCCTGTTGATAGTCACCATACCCCATGATCTTTGTAACTTGGTCATTTTTTAATCGAATAGTTCCCAATAATTTACTAACAAAGTTCATGAGCTGAGAGCGGTTCCCTGTCATATTTTTTGAACATCTAGAGTCCAGATTCTAGAGGACGATCTGGACAACCTGTCATTGACAAGAGAAGAAGAAGATGGAACATCTGTAGCATTGGATTCCCCACAAATAAGTGGGTTTCGAGTTGTTAGCAATTTTAGATTCTACAATCTTATCTATTTTACTCGAACCTACTGATTTTATTTGTTTGGGTCTCCTACTATAGACTTTAATCTCTGGTTTTAGTGTTTCAACTGACTTAGGAGTGGTTTCCTTAAGATGCACTATTTTCATGAGAGTGATCCTAGTTAAAGGGCACGAGTTACCAACGATAGTGAAAAATCTTCATGTTGGTTTCCACTTATATCCTACATCAGTAAACACTTTACCCGTAGGTTTCCAAGCTTAAATATTTTTGTTACTTTTAGATTTAGATTTTGAACGTACATTCACATCATTCACAAAATCAACAACACATATATTATGATTAGCATCAAACAAACATTTGTTACAGATAGCACACATAGATTTAAACTTAGCATTTCTCACAGAATGCTTAACAAGTGCATTACTGATAGGTTCAGAAACAGAATTCGTCTTATTCAAACTAGATTTAACTTTCCTAGGGTGGTCTTCTACTTTATTCTTCTAATTGCTATGTGGTTTTCGCGTGATCCTATTGTTCTTTGTATTGCCTGAAGGCTTTGATCCGCTAGCACTAGTAGTAAGTTTTACTCTTGTAGAAGTCAACAAAGGCTTGTTAGAATCTTTAGTTTTAAGAGAATCAGTTTGTTTAGGAATATTGTTTGATGATGTGATAGGTTTAGCAAATCTAACTCTTTTGTACTTATTTTTCAGTGTGACAACAACTACCTTCCCACTAGGTGTTGGTGAACTATGGCATGCCTGAGAGACATATACTAACAATTCCTAAATATGTTTTGAAAACATGCAAGTAGATTCTAATAGAGGTTCAATAAGATTCTGTGTTCTAGCGCTTTCTACAAAACCGTGAAGAGTGTCAGTATATTCTATAGTCTTCTTAATGTAAACCTCATGAGCATCCCTATTGTTCTTAAGCCTAGGAGAAAGAGCTTCTATGTCAAGCTTGAATATTCCTGGAGCAACAGTGGCATTAGGTTCTGAAACCGAAGTATTGACAATATTTTTCCCTTTAAGTTTCCTTAATTCATTTTTTAATTCTGTAATAGTAAAAACCTTTTCTTGAAGTTGAGCATTTAAATATGAATTTTCAAGAGACTTTGCATTAATTTGAGCAATTAAAGAGTCACAATGCTCTTTTGATTGAACCCGTGTCTATCTAATTGAGTCAAATTGGTCTTTGTAAATTGATTTCAAATGCTCTCGTTCTTTTCTCAAATTTTCATTTTCCGAAAGTAATTTTGACACACTATGTTCCAGTTCAATGTTGATTGTTTCAATCTCATCAATATCTTTCTTTACATTTTCCACACTATTTTTTCCCCTTAAAGATTTAATTCCTTCCTTCAACTTTCTAATGACTGTGTCCTTCTCTTGTGACTGAGCTTTCAATTCATTTATTTCAAATAATTGATTAAATGTGGGAGTATTTAGGTTTTCACCAGAATTTTCCCTTCTAAAAATCTCTTGATTAAGTTGAGTTGCTAATTCTAATGAAATGCAATGCTTTTCTAAACTTGAATAACTTTTGACAAGTTTATCGTAAACTTCTTTTTTAATGAAATCTTTATTTTTGAACAACCTATTCTCAAGTTCTAGACATTTATTGCAATTATCCACACATGACTTTTTCACATCAAGAATATACACAGAATTCGCAACAATATGCACAATTTATAGAGACATGATTTGGTTCAAGAGTTGATCATTATCAATCCTAAGTTGTTTGATTTGAATTTCAAAAATGTTCTTGTCTAAAGAACACTGATCAACAGCAGCCTCCATTTGGTTAAAAGCAGTTTAAACTTTAGTAATTTCATCTAGAAGAGTTTTATCAAACGCATTAAACGTGTATTTTAAAACTTTTAAAAACAGAATTATTTCAGTTACAAAACACTCTTTAGTATGTTCAAAACCCCAAGACTCCGCAGTAATAGCATCAGATGTTAGTCTCTTTTTCACCACTTTGTCAAAATTGGCCAGTTGATATTTTAGATTTTTAAGACTTTCATTTACCAAACTTACCTTAGAAAGTTCACTAAGAGCTTCGATTCTAACAGGTGTATGTGACGTAATGGGTATTTCAGAAAGAGATGAATGTTTTAACCAGAAAGCTTGTTCTGCAGACAATTCTTTTTGAGTCACAAAACGTTTACCAAAATCTTCTTTAATCTTATTTAATTTTGAAGAGTCAATTAGAGAAATCTTAATCTTGTTTTCGATTGAAATTGGATCATTTTGTTTATCAAGCATCTTTGATCGACTCTCTTCTTCCAAAATCAATGTCTCTTCATCATCAATCACAGAAATCACAATATGTTCTTTAGCAATAACACTACCATCATATAATGTTGGTTGAATCCACTGAGCATTTTTAAGATTGAATAGATTTTGATAACCAAGAGCTTGTTTGTGAGTGTCATCGTAAAAAACTTATGGTTTCGTTAGCATATGCATTGCTTGTGTAGATCGATACATCTTACATATAATATTCTCTAGTTCTTTATTTTGTTTTTCCAAAACAATTTCCTTGTCAATGTACTTAGACTCTTTTTCTTTAGACTCTGTTTTGAAAACACTTAATGTTTTTGATAAAGACTCCTTTTATTTGACATTATTAGAAAGAGTTTCTTTAAGTGTATCGATCTCTTGCTGAAAAGCCACAAGTTTTGCATTTCTATCATGAATTAAATCATCCATTTGAGAATCTATTAATTTTTCCCTTTGATTCAAATCTCCATTAAGTATTTGTTCAAAAGTGGCGATTCGTTCTTTGTATCTCTCAAGCTCAGTGGTTAATGATTCATTTACCATTTTATTTGTCTGATTTTCCTTATCTACATGAGCTACGTGGTCAGTCATTTGTTCAACCAAGGATAGCACCAATAAATCATTAGGTGCAGAAGGATTAGTATCCTGAATAACCGCATCTTGTGTCTCTTGCAGATATTGAGAGTACGGAATGATATTACTACCACTATGTATCTCATTATCTTCGAAATCATCAACATGTGTTTGTTCAGAATATTGCATCTCTTGCACATTCTGATTAATCATATGTTGATCCCACTTCAATAGATCGAATTCCTTTAGCTTGTATAAGGATTAGTTATATTAGATAAATCTAACACAACTATAGTAGAAACTTTGTTTGAATGTATTAAAGATTACGCGGAATCTAATTTTTAATATTAAGAAGAACTATCAATGAAACAATAATTATATGAACATATAATTCAACAAACAAAAGCTCCAATATTATTAATAATACGAATACTCTCAAAGTATTAGGGTTACAAAGACCTTGAAGCTATGATAATTCTATGAATGGCTCGTATCAAACTCTATGCCCTAGAACCTCCTTTTATACACCAAAGAGTCCTAGACAGCTTACAATACTTTCCTAAGAATACCAAATCTTTTAAACAAATAAGTTATACATATCTTTTACATAAATAACTCATATAACTCACATAAGCAGTACTAACTAACTCAGCAGTACTAACTTCTTCACTAGCAGCATTAACTCCTTCAGCAGCATTAACTTTGTACTAACAGTAGTAACTTTTATACTAGCGGTAGTAACTACTTAGTAGTTTTTCTTCTAAGCCTCTGAGCAGCACTAATATGCACTAGAAGTAGTAACTTTACACTAGCAGTACTAATTGTGTACTAGCAGTAGTAAACACTTAGCATTTTTCTCTGAATCTCTTGAGCTGTACTAACACAACTGATCAACATTAACTCTGATATGAGCAGCAGTAATACTAGCAGCATTAAGAAGGCTTTTAATCCCAACAATCCTCCCCTAAACTTGATATTCTTCTTCAAAATCATCAAGTTTCTTCATTTAAAAGCTCCATAATCACCAGGAGGATGCTTCTAAACACTTTATTGATTCTTAATCTATTTTGTGAGAAGTTTAAGAAGCTGATATGCCATTTCACTGAAATAATCAACCTGAAGCTTCTTGTTCAGCATATCTTTAATTGTAGGTGGTGTAAGAGGATATCTCTTTTCTACCAGCATATAAATCATTCCAGATTGCAAACTCAAGCAATGCATTCCACATGAGTCAAATAGCTTCCAACTCAAAACTTTGTACCTTTGTTGCAACTTCCAGATTTCATTTTCTACATGTGGTTTAAACATTATCTTCAAATCTCCCCATAGAAGCAAATCCATATCCTCCACTGGTCTTGTTGATCCATGTTTAGCCTTTACCAGCTTGTACAGCTCTACCAAATCTTCTTTGTCAACACTCTTAAGCAATTGACTAAGACTAAGTACATCTTTGAACTTCCATCAGCTCTTATTATTTTAAATTAGCTGTTCTTTCCTTCTTTATGGATCTTCCAGTCAACAATGGTTGGAGGCTTAGTAGCTAAAGGTACAGCATCAATTGCAACCTCTTCTTCATTTGGAATGACTTCCATTAGACTTTTAAGCTCTGTTGTGTCTTTATCCTCATCCATCTTCTGCTTCTTAGTACTCTCTTGTTCCAACTCTTCTCCTGCTCTCTTTGAACTACCTTCCACCAAGTCTGTTCTGAAGTCAACAAATGTATTCACTCTTTTGAAAGCTCTGTCAAACAACTTCTTAATAGAATCAAAAGATTTGTTCTTCAAGTCTTTGAGCTTCTTTCCTTCCATATTCTTCAGGTTAGTACACATTATTTTTCTTTGTTGAGTTTGGGTTGGTGGTTTGTTCCTCTTCTCTTTTGCACTTTTAGCAGCAAAGTGCTTTCTTCTTTGCTCTAAGAGTTGTTGAAATAATTTTGCCTTTTCTTCAAGAGACAACTCTTCTTGCTCCTCTGCTTGCAGTCTTTGAGCTAATTCATGACCAGCCTCAATCTTAGCCTGGATATCATCCCATTCTTCAGTTAAGGCAACATTAGCTTCATCCTTCTCCCTTGCAAGTCTCTCATCTTTATCAAACTCAGCTTGTAATCTTTTAGCTTCTTCTTCATCACTCCTGAGTTGATCTTTCTTACTCATTTTCTTCACAGGTTCAAGTTCTATCATTTTCCCTTTGCCTTTGTCCTGAACTTCTGCCTGTGATGGTTGTTGTGAAGATCTCATTATTGTAGGTGTACCCAGCTCAATAATAACAATTCCTTTCCTTAGAGTTGGAATTGTAGCAGTTGTTGTTGTAGCAACACTTACCTTTGTTGAAGCACTAACAACATTAACTGGTACATTTGGCTCATCTATAACATCCCTTTTTACCTTGGGTTTTACACTTTTTAAAGCTGCAAGTGCTTGAGCCAAAGTACCTTCATCACTAGTTAAATTCACATCTTTAGTAGTAACTTCTTGTTCTGCAAACACCTCATCACCAGTTACAGTACCCACATCATACATTTCTTTGTCAGCATCATCTTGAACATTAACCAGAGTAATGTCTTCATCTGCATCAATAGCATTAATCCTCCTCCCCTGTTTGGATGCATCCTCACCCAAACTTTCTTCATCACCAGAGGAAACTACCCTTCTAGACATACCAACTTTGTGTAACCTCTTCAGCCCATGAGTTCTTGACCTCTTTTTTCTTGACCTCTTTTTCTGTTCAAGCTTCTTAACCCTCCTTTTCAAACTAACAATCTCTTCAGCTTGAGTAGTCTTTGTCTGCTCCAAATCAAGAACTCTTGTTTGTAAAGTTGTACATAATGCCATCAATAGTTCCATCAATTTCTTAATTTCAGTCTATCCTCACCACTTTGAAGTGTGTTACCTCTTACGATCATTGGAAAGTTTAGATACATTCTCAAACCTAGTTTGAGCAATAGTATCCCCCATGGTTTCTTGGCACCTAGGACTACCACATGAAGTAATTCTTAGGGAACTAGATTCATTAGGCGTTTCCTTGGATTGGGTCTTGGCTATGTTACCATTGTCTTGCTCTGCTTCTAAGCTAGAAGCAGTAGTGTCAACCCTCACCAAACTGTCACCCCTCTCCTTATGAATAGCCTCATCTACTACATGTTTAGTATGACCACTAGACTGGGGTATCTGAGTGTCCTTTCTCTTTGGCTTTCTAGGTTTTTATTTCTTTTAAGGTTGAGGAGATGGTTGAATAATGGTGGGTGTATGATGGAGATCAGTGGGCATTGCTGAACCTTTACCCATTTCAGCTTGATTTTGCACCACCATTGTTAGAAATAATGGTGTTATTCTGCTAGAAAAACCTTTTCCTACCCTCTTCATATTTCCAAAGATCATCTTATTGTGAGAGGGTGCAATATAAATTCTCTTGTGAGTAGGCATCCCTTCAAGTTGTTTATCCAAAGACTTGTATAAACCTTGGATACATAAAAAATTTGCCCACATTATCTAAGTTCTTCACCATGCTTTCAAAAATGTATTTTGAAAAGATAAACTTCTGGTTTGTAGCTAAACAAATGATTGTAGATGCCATAGTGCTACTAAACTCATTCCATGCAATAGTCTTTGAACTTAGACATTGTAAAATCGTATGAATGAGGAATTTCCATTGTTGGGAGAAGAATACTTTATAGAAAGTGAGTTTTTTTGTAATTTGCTCATACCCCATTATTGCAAGTTGTTTAAAGATGGTAGCATTTGGTAGACAATCAACACCTTCATCATCTTCTAGTTGAAGATCTCTTCTAACAATCGACTCAGTGATGATGATCTTCTTTCCATCCACTAGGGCATGTAACTGTACTTCCCCATTGACAGTTTTAGCTTTAACAGTAGATCCGAACTGTTCTATGCATGAAATGTATATAGTGGGATTGATCGTTAGTGCATACATTATAAGGTTTGCATTCAGAAAATCCACAATTTGTTCAAACCCATCACTTTTAGCGGGTTTAGACAAAAACGCGACCATATTGTGAGTATCTGCAAACTTTAGATTCACCATTTGTGTTGGGTTTTGATGATAGATGATAAAATTGAGTTAGGGTTTATGATTAGAGAGTATTTGAAAGAGTAAAATTGATTAAATGAGTGATTGAAACCCTTAATCGAAGTATTTATAAAAATACCCTCAACAGCATTAACTTTCACCAGCAGTAGTAAGTTATGCCTGGCAGCATTAACTTTTAACAGTAGTAGTAAGTTTATGCCTAGCAGCATTAACTTTCACCAGCAGTTGTATGTTTATGCCTAGCAGCATTAACTTTTACCAGCAGTATTAAGTTTATGCCTAGTAGCATTAACTTTTACTAGCAGTATTAATTCCAATTCCATTCCAAACACTCTGTCTGTTTTTAATATATTCAACTCTCTTTCTATTTTTCAACTCACCACTTCTCTTAATTTTTTTACTCACCAAATAACTCTGTCTGTTTTTATTCCACACAGCTCTCTTTTTGTTTTTATTCTTATCAATTCTCTCAATTCTTTTTCTCACCAAAACTCTCTGTCTATTTTTTCTAATAACCAGCTTTTCCATCATCAATCTAACACTTTTCTTTGCTTTTTCTACAAAATGTTAGTCCAAAAACCAAGAAAACATAATCCATAGAAATTTTTACAATAATCACAACATTAATTATACCAGCAGTATTAAGTATAACTAACAGCAGAAACTCAACAGTATTAAGTATAATTAGCAGCACTAATTATACTTAACAACAAAAACTTTTAATGACATGAATAACAATACTAATTCATACAAAACTCTACATAAACATAAAGAGATGAAAGACATTAAAGATTTAGCATTCCAATACTAGCAATCAAATATTGAAATCTACTTACATCAAAA
>BQNB010140392.1:0-17420 GCA_026074375.1 Tanacetum coccineum | reverse complement strand
AAAGACCTCATGTATAAATTACAATAATTTGTTAGTTTATATATATTGTTATCATTTGTGTGGTGGTGAACATGTTTACTGTATTTGTTTTCCTTGTTTGCTCTTGGGAAAGTATGATACTACACACGTACAAGTATATGTATAAGTGTTATTAATAAATACATATATTTATTAAATCGTGTTTTAATTTGTATAATATCCGATAAATATTATAACTTGTCCAATGCGTTAAGTGTTTATTAAAATCACTTTTGTTCATAAAATACCCTTAGGTTTTCTATATTTACAAAACAGTCCTCTATGTTTATGAAATATAATATTTACATTTTAAACCCCTAGGTTTCCATATTTACACCTTTAGTCCTTTAACTTAAGAAAAGTACACTTTTGGTCCTTGTACTTTCAAACAGTCCCTCAAGTTTTAGAATTGACAGAAACAGTCCCTAGACTTTATAAAAACAGTTTTTGACAGTTTCTACCCTAAGTTTCCATTTTTGACACTTTTAGTCCCTTAACTTACAAAAATTACATTTTAAGCCCAATTAAGATCTAACAAGTGACAATAGGTTTTAATACACTCCAATAAGCTACTTAAGCTGTGCCAGCTTATAAATAAGCTCGGATGAGCTTATTTTGGCTTATTGGGCTTATTGAGCTCGTTAAGGCCCATTAAGCAAATAAAGGGTCCATTTAGGATTCTAAAAGCACATAAGCACTCATTAAGCTTATTTAGGCTTATTTCAAAACTGTTGGCTGAAAAATAAGCTCGGGTGAGCTTATTTGAGCTTATTCGAGCTTGTTGGGCTCGTTAGCCCAATAACTCTAACCCGAGGGTTTACAAAAGGTTTATTAAGGCTTTATAATGTGATCCAACTTATTTTCTAGTCCAAATAAGCCCTCATGGGTCTGTTTTTATTGCTCGGCTTATTTATAAGCCAATAAGCTTGTAATGGGCTTTTGGGGCCCGATAAGAACTCGATAAGGTTTTTAAACTTTTAGGCTTGATCTCTTAAGGCCCATTAGTTATTCTATGTTCATAATAAGCTTAACAAACTGCTTAAGCTCACAAATAAGTTGTCTAAGCTTATTTGTGGCTTATGGGCTTCGTTTGGTTATGGTAATGGGCTACCAAGCCCGTTAAGGGTCTAATTGTGTTTATATTTTATGTTAGGGTCCATATAAGTTCAATAAGCACACTAGACCTCTCCATAAGCTATAAGTAAAGCTAACTATTAAGCTCTTTAAGTTATACATAAGCCAACCTATAAGCTTGTTTGTCCCATTCAAAAAGGGCTTCGTGGCCTAACAGTGACTTAGACGTCCACTGTGGTGCGTAGTGGAACTTCAACCTCTAGCAAAACAAAACGAGTTCGTCTAGCACACTTTTATGTTTTTATACTATGCATGAACACATTCAATTAGTTAGTATATATGTTCCCAAGCCAAGCCACCGAGTTTATATGATATGTTCACATGTAGTTTTCGTGTAAATTGTTGTTAATGGAAGAAGAGAAAAAGAAACAGAGTCGTTGTGTGTGTGTGATTTATGGTAGGAGTGAAGTAATAATAGGATTTATATAGCAAAGTAATTAACTAGCATCTTCCATATTTATAAAAATTAGAGGGGTGTTTGGTTTTTAGTTTTGTTGGAGTAAGAAGGGTAATAAGAGGGTGTTTGGTTTAGCTTATTGTATAAAAAAATATGGTTTATTGTTGTGGGCTTGAGGCTGCCGAAAACAAGGAGAAAAGGGGAAGAGGCTTCGGCCTAATTTTTATTAAAAGTTTTATATCTTTTAAATCTCGACCCTAAAAATTAACTCGACTCGCTAATTTTTATAAAAACATAAATTTATAAATTTGGTTCGGCCTGACACGAACGAAATATATTTAAATAATAAAAAATATATAATTAAATAAATTAAATGAGCTCTCATGGCTATAATATGACATTCGTCGATTTCTCGATAAATAAAACGGATAAATATCAAAAGCTCGACTCGCGAATATTTAAAAACGACGATTTTTTTTATTAAATCGACTAAAAATAATAAATTCTATAAAATTAGGAAATAGAATTTATAAGTTCGGAAATAAATAGCGACGAGAATATGAGTTGCATCAAAACCAAGCGTTAATTGCTAAGAGAAATGTAACCACATAAAAGTGACTCCATAATTAATTAAGAGAGTCAAATATCATACGTTTGCTTTCGGTTACTGACCTCAAAATTGACGGATGTCACAGTTTTCCCCTGTTAAAGGGAATTTCGTCTCGAAATTTCAGTTGCTCGTGCTAAGTCGTAGCGCGTACTCTCACGCCAGAGGTGATTCGCAGGGACACCCCCTGCGCTTCACTTAACTTAGTGTTTTTATTTGTTTTGTCACAGGTTATCTATGGCTTGGCAATCTAACATCCACCCTTAAACTCTTCGATCCCCATCGAAGCCTGGTCATGCTCAGATTTGCACAATCAGTGGCGTCATCTGTGGGACCTGCTACAATTAGTCCCTTTAAAACCAAGTCAAAAACCATCAAACTACTTAACCTACTTTTCTGGCATGACAAACGGGGGAGAAGGAACACCACCACTGGTTTTTTTTGACATAAACCCCTTTACCCGGTCCAAACGTGAGTGAACTATCACCCATAACCGTCTCCACTTTTATCGCCAGAACTCTTAAGAATACGCCACTAACTAATCAAGCATCCACTTTGGCTAATCCTGCGATTATCCCAACCTTCGTTGAAGTAAACTATGAAGTTCTCAAATCCCTCCTAACGGAACGTAGAAAGAAGATGAGCAACGAAGACCTGTGTACTAAATTAGACTATTACAGTGAGGAGTATGACGAAGAAAGGGAGATGGAGCCAAGGCCTACACGTGTCAGGGAAGCTACTCCTGTCCTCCGAACAGGATCCTCGCATGCCTGACGACAAAGGGGAAGGATGGTAGAATTCGAAGATACTCCAAACAGGGATGGGAGCCAAGTTAAAAGGGAATCTGAAGGTAGAAGGCCTTCGGAATGAAGAGCAAAAGAGAGTGGTAGTTATGGAGTAAACCTTCCTCCGCTCCTCGCAGCTCATCTAGGGAGAAATGAGAGTGGTCAACCTCCACAGACAACTCTGACCTCGGTATACGGAGGCCATCAGCCTTCGACTAACTCAAAAGGAAATCTCCTTCCTAACTGTACGCATCTCTCATATAATGCTCCACCTTTCATACCTAATAGCCTACAACCATCTAATGGCCATATACCTACTAATGTTAACCCTTATTCCCAACCTAATGTTGGCATGACCTACGGTCAACCTCTGAGCCATCCTTTTCATGCTCAAGGTGGTAATCCCTCCCTAGAGGAGCCTCCGCTTATCACCTCTATGGGGGATACGCCTTACAAGATACTATGAGCTACTATGGTCCTACTCACAATGGGTCCATGTATCCTTTAAGTGCTCCCCCCCAATAGCTATTCCTTTTATACAGAACCCATCAATCCATTGCCAAATACACCTACATATCCAAACTATGGTCCTACGATCTGTTTGCAGGCTTTATCGGTTGTGCGACTCTATTTGTTCGCTGGATTAAGGATTATCCTTTACCAGACGGGCTGAAGATGCCTTCTCATGTGGGTTCCTATGATGGAAAAGGGGACCCTGACAACTATTTACACCTTTTCGAAGGAGCCATTCATATGCAGAAATGGGCAATACTTGTAGCCTGCCATATGTTCACCTACACTCTCAAAGATTCTACCCGGGTATGGTGGAATGGGAAAAAAGCAGGCAGTATTGTCAATTACGAAGATTTGAAGGAGAAGTTCTAATCACATTTTAGCTAATAGAAAAACTTCACGAAGACACATCTAGAGTGCATAATATCAAGCAAAGGGGTAGGGAAATTACCAGAGCCTTTGTTACCTGAAACACAGACGATACCTTACAGATCTTAGGATTGCACAAAGAATAATGAATTTCTGGTTTCATTCATGGCATGAAGACAAGGAACCTTATGGGATTCCTCTCCACATACCATCCTACCACTTATAAGGGTCTGATGGAGAAGACTTACACTTAGATTAAAGCAAAAGAGGTTGCCACCAATGGAGCCCTAACTGATCACCGAGAAGGCTTCAATAGAGGTTCTTCTTGGGACAACAACAAAGGAAGAAAGAATGATATAGACAGATTCTCTCTGTATAAGGGGTCTAATCATAGACTCCTCACCAACCTATCTAAGAGCCCAAGAGAAATCCTAGCGACTGAAAAGGCATCAAAGGGCTTCGAATAGCCTCCTCGCATGGTTAAAAGCTGATGATCACACGGCATGACCAAATACTACCATTTCCACGAATACCATAAGCATGACACCAACCAATGCTAAGAGCTGAGACACCAGATCGAAGAAGCTGTAAAATCATGCAACTCGCCTCGATCCTAGAATAAGAAATAAGGTAAGGCAAGGCCTTAATAGTGGGGTGTGTTTTCTCAAGTGGGTGAATGGAAGAAGAAAGACAAGGATATTATAATAGAGGAAGCCCCTATCCTCATGATAAGCAGGGAGAGCCCCAGCTCAAAAAGGAAGTCTATGGAAGAGCCCGTTGAAGGAATAGTGACATTCCCCCCTGTGTCAAGCCCTAATAATTCCTCAGATCCTTTTATCATCAAGGTCTACATATCTGAAAGACAAGTTAACCGAGCATACATGGATAGTGACAGCTTATGTGAAGTCATCTATGAGGATTGTTTCCTCAAGTTAAAGCCGTCTATCAGAGCACTTATAGTGGATTTGAAAATCCCACTCGTTGGTTTCTCAGTAGAGCATTCTTGGCCTCTCGAGAGGTCCCCAGAATTCATGATAGGAAAGGTCCCTACACAAGGATAAAAGCCCTAAACTTCATCATCGTAAGCACCGATTCTCCCCATAATTTGCTCCTCGGAAGGAATGTCATGCAAAAGATGGGTATCGTAGTGTCTACAATTCATGTAGTGATAAAATTCCACACCCCATATGGAATTAGCACAGTACCCTCAACCTATGAATCCAACAAAGTCGAGGAAGGACAGAAACAGATTAAGGAAGTTAACCCAGAGGTAACAAGGGATGTGCTCATCTGCATAGATTCAGAAGAGAGGATTGTCGTCAATGACGAGCACCCAGAGCAAACGGTTTTCATCAAAAAGCAACAATCTGCTAGCTTCAAAAAGAAACTACAAGACCTCTTACGATCCAACTCGGATGTCTTCGCGTGGACTTATGTTGATATGATAGGAATCCCGAGAACCATTATGGTAGGATGGAAACCTTTCAATACGGAGCATAAACTAAATGAATACATGCACATTAAACTAGTCAAACAAAAGAAGCGAGGAAGATCCCTTGATCGTAATGAGATAGCATGTAAAGAAGTAGATGAACTTATGAAGGCAAGAATCCTCCGAAAAGTAAAAGATCACTGGGTATCCACCCCATTCAAGGTAAAGAAATGACCGAGATGAGGAAAGTTGCATGGACTTCACGAACATAAAACAAAGCGTGCCCCAACGACTGTTACCCCTTATCGGAGATCGCCTGAAGTATGACTCCCACCCCTCTTAGGGTTCTAGTTGAAGTGTTTTCTGGACGCCTATAAGGGCTACCATCAAATACAAATGGTCGAAGGAGACGAGGATAAAACAACTTTCTTCACTAGGAAAGGAATATTTTGCTATCGAAAGATGCCTTTCGGATTGAAGAATGCAGAGCAACCTATGAAAGACTAGTCGATAAGGTATTCAATGATCAAATGAGATGAAACCTTGAGGCTTACGTGGACGACATGGTAATCAAGAGCACTTCTAAGGAATGCACGCTGGAGTATATTCAGGAGACATTTGACAAGCTCTGATCCATTAATATGAAAATCATCCCAAAAAAGTGTTCTTTCGGTATCGAAGAAGGCCCATTCTTAGGACATCCTATCACCTAACAAGGACAGAGAGCTAATCCCTTGAAAGTCAAGGCAGTCACCGACCTAGAACCACCAAGAACACTTAAGTATGCATAGAGTCTAAACGGGAAGCTGGCGACATTAAGCCGATTCCTATCGAAGGGCGTTGAGAAGTCACTTCCGTTCTTTAAAGAACTTAAATGTTGCACAGACAAAAAGACAATATGGTGGAAATCAGATGCTGAGGAAGCTTTCCAAAAAATAAAGAAATTCATGGAAATCTTACCAACACTTACAGCCCCAATCAAAGGCGAAGTATTATTAATGTAGCTCACAGCCTCGACAAAAAGTATAAGTGTCGTTTTACTCGCAGAGAGAGAGAGAAAAGACAAGTTCTTGTTTACTTCGTAAGCAAGGTGCTATAAGGGGCAGAACTTAACTATTCAGGATTGGAGAAGCTCATGTTAGCCTACGTCCATGCTACAAGAAGACTCCGAAGGTATTTCCAAGCACACCCCATCCGAGTATTAACCGACAAACTGGTATGTGCTTAAATACACATACCTTTTACCTAATAAAACGAGCCTAAAAGACCACAAATGGATGAAAAATGCCAAATATATGCTTGTTTTGCTTTGTATACTGTGCAGGTAATGGATATCAACAAAAAGATAAAAACAAGGCCAAACCGGACAAAAACGAGCACGGGAATGGAAAGAGTGCGCAGAATCGAAGCCGAAGGAATATTCATTTTTAATGGGCCAACCCGTACCCATCTTAATGGGCCGAGTCAGCCCATTATAAATTGAATATCATAAACTTTAGCCTTTTATAAACCTTGAAATCAATTATCTTTATAACATATTTCTTGTCCCAAATGAAATAACAAAAGCCCAGTATCCTAGTCCAAATTCAACTCGGGTCAAAGTTATGATTTACACAGGGTTAATGATCACTATTCACCCACCCTTCTCCTCTTATTTCACCCCATTATACACACTGGGTTAATCAATATCACCCACACCCACGCATCCCTTTTGTTTCTAGAAGCCTGACAAGTTCTGACAGCATAGCTTTGACACGCTGGCAATCCCCAGCAATCCTATTAGTGGAAAGGACGTGAAGTAAGATCAAAGGCTCAGATTGGATTGATTGGATCTAAGGGCTAAAGATGAAGGAATGAGGCGCTCCTGAAGACTTGGAACCTTCTGATCATTGCTATAAATAGGAGTAGAGATCACACAGTAGGAATCATCTAGCTTAGGAGTAGAAGTAGATTAGGGTAGCTTATTTTCCAGCTTATTGTTCTCATTTTAAATGTAATTTCCTTTTAAACAATGTAATTTCCTCTTTTCATTAATGCAAATTCAGTTTACCATTCAAATCTGTCTTAATTTCATGTTTTACCTTTATGCAGTTTACTCAAAATGTGATTGAATGTTACTTAATCATCAATAAGCTTTAATATCTCTTTTAAGCTACTTATAAATCAGTTTAAGCTTTCCTATATAACATAGTTTCATTAAAATTACTTAAATACCTATGCTTAAATGTAATGCTTAATTTTTAGATGATACGCCAAACATGGATGGGCTTATTGGATTTTACCAGCTCATGAAAATGAGCTGGAGCTTGTAGATTAAGCTCTAAGAGCATTTAAGCCCTTGTTTAGAGCAAAGGGAAAAGGTATGTTTCATTTTTTATTTCTTAGTTTATTTTTTGCATTTGATTATTAATCTGCTTAATCTGTGCTTTTTCTACTTTAAATGTGTTTACTAAGTCTTAATATAGCTTATTGAATCTAGCTTATAACAGTCCATGATCTGTTTTTAGCTTAAAACTGTTTTTAGAAAATAAGGGGGTGTTTGGTTTAGGCAGTAGTAACTAAGGTTACTACTGTTTAAATGTTCATTACATTAGATTCTTGCTCATTTAGCCTTACTGCGGTATTAATGGAAGTTTTTAAGATGTTAGTTTAAGATGTAATTAGTTTTGAGTTTTGGATTTCTAAATATCAAGTCTGTTATTTTGATAATTGTCGTAGGTTCTGATTTTGGTGTTTTGTTCATGTTATGCATTAGGGTCAGGATTTTATGGTTTGAAGTGTTGTTTCTACTCATAGAGTGCTAGTTTTAGATATGTTCAGTTGGCTTTGCCTTGTTAAAGACATTTTAATGTCCAAAACAGAGTTTTTCATCATAAGTTTTTAGTTCTTTAAATATCAGATTTCATAAGCCAATTTGAGAATTAGATTTAGGTTGTTAAAGGTTAAATTTGGGTGTTATTAGTTCAATATAGGTTGATAATAATCTGTTTAGAGGTTTCTAGTCAATTGCATTAGTTTTAGTCATTTAGATTTAGCCTTGAAAGTTGCCTACAAAACCAGAAAAAACCAAAAAGTCAATCAGTTCATACTACCTTTTCATTTCTTCCTTTCTTACTTGTTTTTTATCTTATTTGCTAAAATTCAGCTTATTTTGTGTCCTTTGGGTATAGTCTTAATCTGTTTTTAAGTTGTATCTAGCGTTTTCTAGTGCTTATTAATTGGTTCCTTAATCCTTAGTTTAAAAAGTTTTTGTCAAAGTCCTCTAATTTCCTTTTTAAGTAATCTGTTTATTAACCTTTTAGTGTTTTTAGCTTAATCTTATTGCTTATTTTCCTAGTCCTTAAAGCTTATTTGGTCTAGCTTAATATCTGTTTTCAGCTTATTTGCATTCCTTTTGCTTATTAAGTCCAAATAGTGCAAACAGTTTTAGATTATGGTCTTTTAGTACGTTTTTATGCTTAAACTTCATTTTTATAGCATTTTTTCTAGATTATATCTATTTAGAATGCCAATCCTGCTTATTTGTGTTTTTTTAGTCTATGGTCTTAAAGTCCAGCTAAGTTTTTCAAACGTCCTTTAAAAGCCCATTTTTGTTCAAATTGCTAAATGATGTTAATATATTTTAGCTTTTTTTTCTGCTCATTTTTAGTCCAATGTGCTTATTAGGTCTAACTTTAGTTCTGTTTTTAGCTTATTAAGTTTTCTTATAGCTTATTATGTCTTAAAAAGCCAAGCAGTCTTAATATATGACTTGGTAGTCTTAACTAGTAGTTTTTGTAGATTGTCATCTTTTTAGTAGCCTTTCCTAGCTTATTCCTCAATATAGTTAGCTTAATTTTTGCTTATTTGTGTCATTAGCCTATAGTACTTTGTCTATTTTCAACTTTCAGCTTATTATCTATAACTTATTAGTGTTTAAATCTTAGGTTAAAATAGGTAAAAGTCCTAAAAGTGTAATTTGACTCAACGTGTCTTAAAGCTTTTCAGAGTATTTCAGCTTATTTTCTTTACTAATTTCTAGTACTTAAAGCTTATTAGGTCAAGGTGGGGGGTTGTTGACACTTTTGCATTTCTGAGTGCTAATTTGTTTAAACAACCACGACAGTTTAGCTATAAGTCATTTAGTCTTAAATAAGCCCACTGTCATCCTTTCTCAGCATTTTTTCTAGCTTATTTTTTAAGTTCTGTCTAAAGTTCCTTAGTTAAAGTAACTTATAATTGCTTATAGATTAGTTTTCAAAAAGAAAATTTGAAAAAATAAAAATAAAAACAAAAAGGTAAGGTCTAGGACTCGAACCTGCGACCTCACCCTCAATACACCAACAACCTTACCACTACGCCCTTGGGTCTTTTTCGTAAGCCCCATTCTCCATTTAATATTTATCCTATTTTTCCCATATTATAGAGCCCATCTAGCTAATAAATTTTTCTGGCTTTATTTATAATCCCTTTGTTAAAGTTTTATTTTTTAACATTTATTATTAGTGTGAAGTACTTTAATTAATTTTTTGGAATTTTTATAAAATAGTTTAGCATTTTTAGTATTATTTTTAGATTAAAACTGTTTTTAATTCATAATAAATAAAAAAATAAAAAAAATATAATTTCTTTTTCAAAAATTATCTTCAGTCATTCAAGATTTATAAAAAATAAAAAAATAGTTTTTGGGTTAAAATTTGATAATTTAAATTTTTAGATGCGTTTTTAGATTTCCGTTAACGTTTTCGTGCTTAATTCGTAATTGCTTTAATTGTTTACTTTCCTTTAATTGCTTTTGCGTTTCATTAGTAGTAATAGAATCCAAAATCAAAAACTTAAATGACAATCAAGCTCGATTCCCGACAAGAACGTGAATTTCCATTCACCTCTCACCGAGGAAAACGATACCCGTGTTGACTACTCATTATTCTTTCCTAAGAATAATTTGTATGATACTTAGCTTATGTATTATATATGTATTATAAATATATATATTATATTAAGAGGGGTTTTTGAATGAACATCAAAATGGCGCCGCTGCCGGGGAGAGGTTTAGCGATTTTTACGGGATTGTTCGTGTTCGAGCTTTGAAGATCCTTTCCCCGTGAAACTTTTCGTTTTATTTTATATAAAAATACAAAAATATTGTATACTTCTATTTTTATTTTCTTTTATTTTAATATTAAAAATAACCGTGTGTTAATTGTTAAATCGGCTCACCTTTAGTAAACAAACTATGAGAGAGGTATAAGGAGGGTCGATCCTACAAACTTCGACCCGAAAGGAGAAGTTTTTTAAAATGTTTCACGCTTACCCGCTCCTCCGTTTCTTTGTGCGTTTTCTAGATAGCTACCGTGCACCTTTGACTATCGGTTACCAAAAATATTTTTCTTTCTTTAATTTCTATTTCTTCTGTATTATTTTAAAAATATATAAATAATCTTCTCTATCCTCTTATCCATTTAATTCTTATTTTCTCAACCCTCTAATTTTTGTTTAATTCTTTCTTATGTCGACATTCACCCCACATAGTTGTTTTAAGTGTGGAGGCCCGTTTGGTGATATTTTTCAACGGTGTACTTGTGTCGGGCTGTAGAGAAATATATGATGAAGTGTGTTTCAGTATGCTGTTTTGGAGATGGAGATTCATTCGCTTATGATCCAAATCCAATTCTTTCAATGATTCTCCAAATTTTTCCGACTACCCTCCACAACCCCAGTACCAGACGTATTCTTGTGAGTTATGTGGAAACAAGCTCACTATGTATTATGAATGTCATACCACAAGTTCCATTGTCAACAAATCAGGACCCTGTTCATCAAAACATGATAATAATAATTTACCACAAAATTCATCCAAGTTTTCCTCCATAATATCTTTGTTGTGAAAACTGCAGGGGTCCTCATAAGAGTTATAAGTGTCAACCGATGAATAAAAATTATTATGATCCTAATCTTTGCTATAATTCTAATTCTTTCAGTTTTGACCAATATCACCCAGCAGTATTCCATCGATCATCATAAAGACCTTAATCAGCAAAGATGGGAAGAGTCAAAGAATGAACTTCTCAACATGGTGCAATCATTTTGTGAAATGGTAATTCAACGAAAGCAGGCGGCTAATATTAGTACTTATACTCCAAAACCTTCGCGACGTTACAATTACGATGATGACGATGATGACGAGGAGTATTCTATTCCTTTGAATAAAATGACTTAAATTCTTTGGTCTATTGCTCTCGCACCTGTCTCTTCAACTATTGAGCCTAAGGACTCTCTCATCATGGGGGACGGGCATCTTAGCACTATTCCTGAAAAGGAATCGGACAATTTCATAAAGTCTAGTGTTGAGGACCTTGTCCCAATCCTAAGTGAGTCAGAGGATACTTCTGAGAGTGATAGTGATTATGATTTACCTTCGTGTGATGATTTCTATCCCATTCCTAAGGGAAAATCCGTGACTTTCTCTAACCCTCTCTTCGATTCAAATGATGATTTTACCTCTAGTGATGACGAGTCACTATCCGATGAGGACATTCTGGAAGATAATGTTAAAATTTACTCAAACCCTCTTTTCGAATTCGATGACGAATACATCTCTAGTGACGTAAATCCTCTTTTTGATGAGGTGATAGAGGACATCGAGAGCAAGGACTCCTATGTTTCTAAACTTAATGAGCCGGCTTTGCTTGTCATACCTCTTTTCGATACTAACAAGAATAAGTGCTTCGACCCGGGAGGCAATATTGATGAGATTTAGGCTTGTCTTACAAGCAATTCAATTCTACTCAAGAAGTTATTAAATGATGATCCATCATCTCCTCTCCCTCCGAAAGAACTTTATTTTGAGGATCTTAAGGTGATAAACTCTTCTATTGACACTCCTCCGGATTTTAAGAACGATTATTATGACTCAGAAGGAGACGTATTCTATCTTAAGAGTTTTCTTATTAATGACAACGCCCATAATCTCTCCCCCGAGGTGTTTTTCGATCATGAACCAAAATTCTTAAGGGATGAACCTGATTTCGATAATTTGAAGAGTATGGTAAAAGTTTTCGACCCTGGGATTCCGGAGAAAACTTTTTCTCCTACATATGTGAGATTTTCCTTTAAGGATCACCATTCTCTTTCCTTCACACATGTTATCCGAATCTTCCTTCCTTATTTCACCTATCGGGTAGATTATCCTTTTCTTCTCTCCTCCGGGAGTGAGGATACTATTTTTGACCCAGGCATCTCCGCTTTTCATTTTTCTTCTCTTAAGCTGATGGGATCTCATCGGAGTGGAACTTTTATGTGCTTCAATGTTTATCTAAACATCTTGAATGAAAGTTCGATAGAGATTTGCTCTTCCACATGTTTCGTCCCTAATATCGCAATGACATGGGGAGAGTCAACCTAGTGACTCGCACAAAAACAAGCGCTTCTCAGGAGGCAACCCGTGTTTCTATCTTCTTTTACTATTTTTCTAATAAGTGTGATGTGAGGAGGCTCGCCTCTTCCTTTCTCGTGTTTCGTGTTTTGTGTTTTATTTCCAGGATTGCCCGGATTTTGAACTCTCGTGCTCTTGGTTTTGTCCATCGTCCACTTGATCTTCCATCCTTTGCATGCTTATTTATGGGAATCATATATCCTAGATCTTATTGATTAACGTTTATCTATTAGCATAATTAATAAACGGCTTTAGATTTGCGTAGAGACCCCTTAATATTTGGATTATACCTTGAAATTAGTATGGGGGTGGAAATCCCACATTCAAGACAATGTGTAGTTCTAGTATGGGGGGTATCTATCGATTTGATCTTGCTTGCATCTGCTTTGTCTTCACGTAACCCCGTTTTGCCACCAAAAGTATGCCAAAATTCAAAAATTTTAAAATAGAATAAGTGTTTAGACAAGTTATTGTCTTTTAAAAGGAATAAATTTTGACTTGATTGAGCATGTTGCGCTCTAGCTTGCCCTTTAACTTATATAAATCTAAGCTTTTGCTAGTCTTTAAGTATACAAGAAGCTTTAAAACGCGAATTCGTAGCTTGAAAAGCAAGATTTTGCAAAGTTCCATGATAGACTTTAAATATGCAAAGCTTGTTTTATTAGACTAAGCATTCGCGGATCTTTTTAGTAAAGATTTTAAATTTGCGAAGAACAAGAAATGATAGAGTTTTATATAAGTTAGATGCTAAACATAGAGTAGTTGGATCTCTTTAAAGCTCATAGAGGTTAATTGTGGCTTTTTGCTCCCATCAGCTTAATAAACGTTATATAATTGTTGAATAAATAAAGTTACTTTAGGTTTTTGCGATTCTTAGTTTAAATCACTTCGTAGAGATTCCTTCTGGTGAAAGTAAGGTACACATCGAGGTTTTGTCAGTGTTGTGGGGAAATAGGCTACCGATTCCTGACGGCTCGCTACCGTTGTCTAGGTAGTTAAAAGACCACAAGACTTGAAATTTGGCTATAATAATAATAATTATGTAATAAACCAAAGCCGAAATAAGACCACTACCTCTTGCCGGCTCACAACCGATGTGGTAGTCGTTTAAAGGGTGGAAGTAATAATAATAATAAAAACTATGGGCTGATAAAAGTTTACTGCCTCTTGCTGGCTCACAACTGATGTGGCAGTCTTTTAAATAAGGCACATAGTAATAATCCGAGACTGATAAAAGTTTGCTGCATCTTGCCGGCTCACAACCGATGTTGCAGCCTTCAAAAAGGTCGAGGATCACCGAGGTCGAAATAAGACTCTTGGACCATGATCGGCTCGCATACCGATGTGGCAGTTGTTTAAAGGACCGAGGTTTAATAATGTTGCAATAATAATAATAAAGCCAAATTTCGACTCCGGGGTTATCTAAATAAAGCCTCCGTATCTGGACTCGTAGTTGAGTTGTTTCGGATGAAATAAAAAGGATAACTCCTAAATCATGCAAAATTAGAACCTTAATGTGGACCTTATTCTCACAATATCGTCTCTTTAGGAAAGGATTTCAAACTAATTGTGGTCTAAATCGGGTTTACTTTATATAAATAAGGCCATAATTTATTTGTCACTAATAATAATAATAATAAAATCTTTAGAGGATTTAGGAATAAGGGGGTAGAAAGTAGCTATGCGTTCATAATTAGCATTTATGAGTAGTGTTAGCATCTTAACTTGTGTTAGATATTAGAAAAAGACTCGGTCACCCCGTGTATTTTACTGTTTATTATAGCTCGTAGTTTAATAGTGAATAGTATGATTTTTAGCATTAAGCCGGGTACTAATGCTCGGTATATTGTAAGAACTATATAAGCCTCTTCCAACTTTGGAAGAGGTAAGCTAGTCATTTATTCTTTTCTCATAAAACACATTTTCTCTCACTAGAAAATATCTCTCATGTGTTTTTCTCTCTAGAAACTAGCCAAGTCCAAGAATCGACCCCGTGTTATGATATATGATATACCACAATTGGTATCAGAGCTTATGGGATGATTAGATCGTGTGTATGTGCGATTTCTTGCTTGTTTTAGATCGAAAAGTGTACCATTGAAGGCTCCTAGCTCGTTTTTTAAGTTCTCTGAATTTTGATGTTTGTAATGTTAAAGTTTGGGTGTTTCTAGTTGCTATTGCCTTGTGGTACTGTGTTGTGCAAAAGAAATCAAGCAAAATCGTTCAAAAGGGTGATTTATAAGTGATTTTGTGTGATAAAAGTCGTTGTTCTTCGTGGAGGTTTGCCAGAATTTCTTCACGGCGGTTTGCTTAAATATAATATTTTATTAAGTAGGTTACCAACTCTCTGACACACGGCGGGTTGCTTAGGTGGCGAGTTGCTCAAGAGGCGAGTTGCTTTATACTAAGCAGCGAGTTGCTTAGGCAGCGGTTTGAACAGGTTGACAGCGGTTTGAATATTTTAATAGCAAATATCTAAAGGAAACTCTGGCGGTTTGAAAACTCAGCGGCGGTTTGATTAAAATATAGACGGCGGTTTGTATTATTTCTTCGCGGCGGGTTGCTTGGCAGCGAGTTGTGTTCGGCGAGTTGCCTTAAATTCCACCAGCGAGTTGCCTTAATTCTTTGCAGCGGTTTGATAGCCTCTGGCGGCGAGTTGAGCTACTGTCTTAGACATTTGGAATATTTCAAACTTGGGACTTAATATCACTAAAACAAGAAACAAATACGTTAACCTCACCACTTTTAACGTACATTCACTAATCATTGATCGATCAAAACATATCATATCATAATAAAACAAGATGTCTAGTATGTCAGAAGACATCCAGTGTGCCGGTTCTGATACACGCCCACCAATGCTTGATAGAACAGACTTTGAATCTTGGCAACAACGTATACGTCTGTACTGTCTAGGAAAGGATAATGGAGAGAATATAATGAAGTCCATTAATGAAGGACCATTTCATATGGGAACGGTCTCAGATGTTATTGCTGGAGGAACTGAGGGTGCAGTTCAACAAGGTCCAGTACGTGCTAGAGTCCTTAACGACCTTTCAGCTGAAGAAAAGGAAAGGTATAAAGCTGACATTCGTGCAACCAATATCCTACTTCAAGGTATACCAAAGGACATCTACTCACTCATCAACCACTATACTGACGCCAAAGACATTTGGGAAAACGTGAAGATGATTCTGGAAGGTTCTGAGTTAACAAAGGATGACAGGGAATCTCAATTATACGATGAATTTGAACACTTCCGTCAAATCAAAGGAGAAACCATTCAAGGATACTATGTTAGGTTTACGAAGCTCATTAATGACATGAGAAACATCAAGATGACCATGCCCAGGATGCAGCTTAACTCAAAGTTTGTGAACAACATGTTACCTGAGTGGAGTAGATTCATAACTGAAGTCAAACTTAATAGAGGTTTGAAGGAGTCTAATTTTGATCAGCTTTATGCCTATTTGAAGCAACATGAGGTACATGCTAATGAGAACAGAACAATGATGGAAAGGTTCCTTCAACCAACTAATGATCCTTTGGCACTAGTGTCGAATGCCTCAGTTCAGCAGTATCCAACACAATCATCCAAGTCTCCTCAATCCTCAAATGAACCATCTCCTGCTGACAACTTTCAACTGGACTCAGGAAGTTCTTCAACAGAAAACTTGATTGAAAGTTTATCCAACTCACTTGCCCTCCTCACTCAATCGTACAAATCACATCTTCCTCAAACAAACAATCAACTTAGAACGTCATCTAATGCAAGGAACAAAGCTACGGTTCAAGACGGCAGAGTTGTGGTTCAAGATGTCCGTGGAAGATACAATGCGAACAATCAAGGAAAACCATTTCAGAGAAACAATGCAAGAGGAAATGTTGTAGCTGGGAATGTAGGAGGTCAGAACAGAGGAGGCATTATTAATCCTGGTCAAGCCAAACCCATTAAGTGCTACAACTGTAACGGACTAGGGCACATAGCACGAGAATGTCCAAGGCCAAAGCGACTTCAAGATTCAGACTACTTCAAGGACAAGATGCTACTAATGCAAGCCCAGGAGAATGGTGCAGTACTGGATGAAGAACAGTCGTTGTTTCTTGCAGGGGAACAGGTTACCAACGTTGATGATGAAGTGGATGATTCAACCGAGAATGATTTGGCACTCAATGTGGATCACGTTTTTGAGGCTGATGAATGTGATGCATTCGACTCTGATGTTGATGAGGGTCCCACTTCACAGACCATGTTCATGGCAAGCCTCACATCTGAAGACCCAATCTACGATGAAGCCGGGCCCTCATACGACTCGAATAATCCACTTGAGGTACAAGATCATGATGCCTTTGTAGATCATATGGATGAGTATCATGATGTACACGAGATGCAAAACGATGTACAACACAACTACGTTGTTGACTCTGATGCTGACTATACGAGTGATAGTAATATTATTCCGTATGATCAGTATGTGGAAGACAACGAAGAACATGTTGTACAATGTAATGCATCTTCTATACGAAATGATGCACTAATGACTATTCTTGATGAAATGCATGAAAATGGTGTACAAAGTAGATTAACGAATAAGCCAGACATGGTAATGAATGACTCAGTGACCTCTGAACTTGTGAGATATAAGGAATTGGTCAGGGAATAATACAAGAGGAAATGGTGTAGCGGGAAATGTAGGAGCTCAGAATAGAGGAGGCATGATTAATCCTGGTCAAGCGAAACCCATCAAGTG
>BQNB010140391.1:0-17420 GCA_026074375.1 Tanacetum coccineum | reverse complement strand
GGAGAGATTTGAGTAACAATAAGCTCAGTTAACCTTTGAGAGCTTAACTGAGTATATAACTAGCTTATTAGTGAATTAGATAGCTAATTGAGCTTTTAAGAGTAAAAATGAGCTTATTCAAACCATGAGTACAATAAGGTAAAACATGAATTTTGCTTTAACAGAATAGAAACTTAACTTTTATTGATTATAGAAACTGATTACAAACTGTTGAAAAGGAAAATTACATTAAATGAAAAGCAATAAGCTAAAATGACTTAATAAGCTAAAATTACACTAATTCTACACTACATACTAATCGTGAGTGTGAGTGGCTCCTTTTATAGGCCAAGAGTGAAGCTTTCAGGCCCTTAGACGCTCCCCCAGCTTTTGATCTTGACCCTTAATCCATAACTGCTTTCAATCAATTTAATCTCGATCGTCCATTGCTCTCCACGTATGATTAGCCAATGATTGGCCTTGGGATTGCCAACCTGGCATCCCAAAATCGTCATTACGTGCGTCATAGGCTTCTAGAAGGGTTAACTTCACTTAAACAAGGTTAATTTTGGGTACAGGGTAATTTTGGGACGATGGTGAACAGTGAAAAGGGTATTCCCGCCCTTTTCTTTTCTTATTTCATTGTTTGACCCGGTTTGACTTGGGCTGTTTTTATATGAAAGGGTTTGGGCCATTGGTATTGTTTTTGGGTTCGGTTAAAGGTTTAGGATTTTGTGAAAGTGTTTTTATAACACTTTAACGACCGTTAGTCCCTTAGACTAACAAAGGACTAACAGTGTAATTGGTTTTGGGACTTTGGGTGAAATGTTTTAACATTAAAGGGCCATTTGGTAATTTCAAGGTTTTGTCTTCACATAAGTTGACCAAGGTTGACTTTGGTTGACTTTTGTTGACCTTTATTGACCCTAGCTTGATAAATTCCCGGCTCTTGTGTACTCTTTCCGTCTCGTGTTCGTTTTTGTTCGGATTTTGGCTCTTTTCTTGTGATTCTTGCAATATCCGTACCTACACATCACAAAAGACCAAATACACAATATACAAGCATAATATGTTCATTTTTCATCTTCTTAGGGTCATTTTTGGTACAAAACGGATATGTGATTTCTCACATATCAAAATTCCCCAAACTAAGTGATTGTCGTGTCCTCACGCAATATTATATGCTCTAAAACCAAATACTCCAAAACTTCCCTAAACTAATCCTTTGAAAAGTAGCAAAGTCTTTTGTGGGGAGAGTTAAGAAATCACAAGTTTTAAAACACCCCGTTTTCCCATTTTTCAAAATTTATCCATTTTTATAATTTTCATTATTTACAACTTACAACTTATTCATGTGTGACATAATGTATTGCTTTCATTATTCATTGATAACTTTTAGGATCACGGAACAAAAAGCACAAAAAGTGTCCAAATGGATAAATTTATCGTCCCCGACTTTCACTTCTCCAAGCCAAGCTTAAAAACAAGATCATTGTAAAATACAAGTTATGATGCTAACACTACTCATAAAAGCTAATTGTGTATTACTTCTCCTCCCTTATTCCTAATTTTGTATCTCAAGATTTTATTTAAGTCATATACCCGAAGGCTCTTTAAGACTTTATTTCGATACTTATTAATTCCAAAAATAAAGCGTAACGGTTAAGACGCAATAATTAGTTCCTAGCCCTTTTCAAAAGATCAAATGTCATCAAGATTAAGTCCACATCGAGGCAACCAAAATTTGGCTTTTATTAGGTTACTTAAGCATGGCACCATTCATGTCATATACCCTTAGGCTCTTTAAGACATAAATGGACCAATCTTATTTGCACCATATACCCTAAGGCTCTTTAAGGTACAAACAAGACAAAAAATTAAGCAACATTATCCATTCCATATACCCTAAGGCTCTTTAAGGAATGAATAAGGCTATAATTTCACTTATTAAATTTTACTTACCCCATATACCATAAGGCTCTTTAAGGGATAAGCAAAATATTTATTCATGTGATACATATAGTATGCCAAATTAAGTATTCCTGATGTATACTCATCTTAATCACCAAGGAACTAAAGAAAACTTCTATGAACAAATTATTAACCAAAAAACCGCACAACTCTATTTATTAAACAATTATATATAAAGGTGAAACAAGGAAATGGGAGAAAAAGCCACAATTAACACTTATGAGCTCTAAAGAAATCCAACTATTCCACGTTTAGCATCAAAACTTATATTCTACTATATCATCTCTCGTTCTTCACAATTTAAAATTTCTAAGAAAGAAACTCGTGAATGCTTAGCCTAATAAATCGATCTTTGCATTTAAAATCAATTATGGGAACTTGCAAAATCTTGACTTTTTCAAGCTAGACTTGCTTTTTATAGCTCCTTGTATAAAAGATTAGCAAAATTCAATCTATTTACGTTAAGGAGAAAGCTAAGATATAAAACCGGTCGGGTCAAAATTTACTTTTGTTCTCACCAATAGAAAGCCTACATTCGTGTCAAAACACTTATTTTTTATCAACTATTTTTTTATCATCCATAATATTTATTTTTCATCATTTTTTTAGAGGTTATATATATAAATAAAACTTACAAATTTAAAATTTTTGCGGGAAAACGGGGTACGTGAGAACAACGGGCTAAGGTAGGTAAGATCATATCGAAGATATACTACCCCATACTAAAACTAAACATTGTCCTTAATGTTTTCTAATCTAAGGCTCAAAACCCCATACTAGAACTCAAAAAGTCGAATGCATAATCCGAGCATGGAGAAAGTATCACAAAAATCTTAAGCCGTTTATAAAGTATGCTAAAAAATAGATGTTAGTCGATAATAATCTAGGATATCGGATTTTCCCAAACTAATGGCAAGCAAAGGCTAGGAAGCTCTAGTGGACCGGGACAAAACACCGAACACGAGAGTCTTTAAAATTTTTGGGTCAATCCTACAAACAATCACAAGCATAAACAACAAGAATCGGAAGAGTACAAGCCTCCTCACATCACATTAGAAATAAGAAAGAAGAAAGATGGATAAGCATGAGGTGCCTCCCACAAAGCGCTTTGTTTTTGGTAACCGAGTCACATAGCTTGACTCGATCCCCGCATTCATTTGTCCATGGGGACGGTTTGGAGATCCGGTACTACCTTTGATGGTATGTCCCCTCCAAAGTAATGCTTCACACGATGACCATTCACCTTAAAGTTTAGACCATCGGGTTGAGATAACTCGATGGTTCCATATGGAAAAACTTTGGTGATGGTGAAAGGTCCCGACCAACGGGTTTTAAGCTTCCCCGAGAATATCTTTAGACGAGAGTTGAAGAGTAAAACTCGATCACCAACATTGAAAATGCGGTTTTTGATCTTAGAGTCGTGAAGCTTCTTCGTCCTCTCTTTATATATCAAAGAATTCTCGTATGCTTGATCACGAAGCTCATTAAGCTCATTAAGTTGAAGCTTCCGGTGATCACCCGCGGTTTTAAGATCAAAATTAGCATGTTTCAAGGCCCAATATGCCTTATGCTCTAATTCGATTGGTAGATGACAAGACTTTCCGTACACGAGCTTGTAAGGAGTACAACCGATCGGTGTTTTGAAAGCGGTACGGAATGCCCATAGAGCGTCATCTAGCCTATCGGACCATGAGGCACGGTTTTCTCCAACCGTCCTCTCTAGAATACGTTTCAAACCACGATTGGAAACCTCCACTTGTCCACTCGTTTGAGGGTGATAAGCGGTAGCAAGACGATGAGTGACCCCATACTTAGACATTACTTTAGCAAATTTATCATTACAAAAATGGGTCCCACGATCGCTTATAATAGCTCTAGGTGTTCCAAATCGGGCGAAAAGAGATTTCAAAAACTTAACTACAACTCGAGCATCATTAGTGGGGAGCGCCTTCGCTTCTACCCACTTTGATAAGTAGTCAACGGCTACTAGAATGTATTTATTCCCTCGTGAAGACGTGAATAGACTCATAAAATCGATACCTCATACATCAAAGATTTTACAAACTTGAATAGCGTTTTAAGGCATTTCATCTCTTTGTGAAATCTTGCCTTGACGTTGACACGTATCCAAGATTTGATCATAGTATGGGCATCTCGATATATGGTCGGCCAAAAGAAATCGGCATCACATACTTTCTTAGCGGTGAAATTGGCACTATGATGGCCCCCGGTGGGTCCTTCATGACAAGCTTTGAGGATATCAAAAGCTTCTTGGCCATGCACACACCGTCAAATGATTTGATCCGCACAAATCCGAAAAAGGTAGGGATCGTCCCAAAAGTAATGTTTAACGTCCTTAAAGAATTTCTTCTTTTGTTGGGACGACATCCCTTTGACGATAAAATTCCCTGCATGGAAATTTGCGTAATTCGAAAACCATGGGGTACTTCTACTAGATATAACTCCAAGAGTTTCTAAAGGAAAATTTTCATTTATGTCTTTATTTTCTAACTCATCCTTATGAGGATTCTCAAGTCTAGATAAATGATCGACCGCGAGGTTCTCCGTTCCTTTTTTATCACGGATGGTGATATCAAATTCTTGTAGGAGGAGAACCCACCGGAGCAATCTCGGCTTGGCATCTTGTTTACTAAGAAGGTATTTAAGAGCCGAGTGATCCGTATACACTATGCTTTTAGATAAGACAAGATATGGTCGAAACTTTTCAAAAGCATAAACTACGGCAAGCATTTCTTTCTCCGTCGTGGTGTAATGAATTTGAGCTTCGGTCATTGTCTTACTAGCATAATGTATAGGCTGAAAATGCTTCGTCTTTCGTTGTCCCAAAACCGCACCAATCGCGAAATCGCTAGCATCACACATAAGTTCGAAAGGTAGGTTCCAATCGGGGACAACTAAGATCGGAGCTTCGGTAAGCTTCTTTTTAAGAGTCTCAAAAGCATCAATACAATCTTGAGAAAACACAAACGGTGTTTCCTTCTCAAGAAGGTGAGTCATAGGTCTAGCTATCTTAGAAAAGTCTTGGATAAATCGTCGGTAAAAACCGGCATGACCTAAGAAACTCCTAACACCTTTTACGGTAGTCGGATGAGGGAGCTTAGCTATAACATCAACTTTTGCTCGATCGACCTCAATCCCGGACTTTGATATTTTATGACCTAACACAATTCCTTCTTTACACATAAAATGGCACTTCTCCCAATTTAGAACTAAATTTGTGTCTTCACACCTTTTTAGCATGTTATCTAAATTGGAGTGGCAAGTAGCAAAACTATCCCTAAAAATCAAGAAATCATCCATAAAAACTTCCATAGTCTTTTCGATCATATCATGGAATATGGCCATCATACACCTTTGGAACGTACCGGGAGCATTACACAAGCCAAAGGGCATGCGACGGTAAGCGAAAGTTCCATAAGGGCATGTGAAAGTAGTTTTCTCTTGGTCTTGGGGATCTACTGGGATTTGAAAATACCCCGAAAATCCATCTAGAAAACAATAGAACTCATTTCCGGCTAATCTTTCTAACATTTGATCCATAAACGGTAATGGAAAATGATCTTTACGAGTAGCTTCATTTAATTTCCTATAGTCAATGCAAACTCTCCACCCGGTAACTAATCGTGTTGGAATCAATTCATTATCTTCATTAGCAACAACGGTTATACCACATTTCTTGGGTACACAATACACGGGGCTTACCCACAGGCTGTCGGAGATCGGGTAAATCATTCCGGCATTAAGAAGTTTGATTACTTCTTTTTTTATTACCTCGTGAATTTTTGGGTTAACCCGTCTTTGACTTTGTACTGTGGGTTTATAATCTTTCTCCATCAAGATTTTTTGAGTGCAAAATCGAGGGTCAATACCCTTGATGTCGGTGATTTTCTAAGCAATGGCCCGTTTATGTGATTTAAGCACCTTTAAGAGGGCTTCTTTTTCATCATCTTTTAAACCTTTTGCAATAATCACGGGTAACTTATCGGTTCCTTCTAAATAAGCATATTCCAAATGAGATGGTAAATCTTTTAACTCTAATTCCGAAGGCTCTTCAATTGAAGATTTTGCCTTGGTCACTTCTACTTGCTTAAGGTTCATCGGAGGGAGTTGAAACGGGTCATTATTCAACAATTTTTCAATTAAGCAAATATCTCCCTCCGGATCACAAACGGCATGATCAATTTCCGGTGAAATTGAATCATCCTTGAGAAAAGCCTATATTTCTTCTCTAAAATGAAGTCACTTTCCTCGAATGGAGTGAAGGAAAGAAAAGAGTCAGAAATAATAGGCTCAAAAGTCATGGTGGGATTGCCACCCGAAGAATTATTAGAAAAACCTAACACTTCTTGAGCATACTCCTCACTAGCAACATCAATGACATCAATTCGGTTTACTGACATATCATCATATGTAGAGGAGTATCTCGTAGTTTGATCGAGATTAAAAGTCACGGCTTCGTCATTAACCCGAAGGGTTATTTCTTCTACATAAACATCAATTAAAGCACGGTCGGTCCCTAAGAAGGATCTCCCTAGAATGAGAGGAACCCGAGGATCGGCTTCAAAATCAACAACAACAAAATCGATAGGAAAGTGAAATTTCCCCACTTTGACAAAGACGTCTTCGGCGAGTCCTTTAGGATGAGTAATGGATCGATCCGCTAGCTCTAGAGTCATCCGAGTGGGGATAAGTTCGGGTAGGGAAATCTTTTTCCAAATGGAAAGAGGCATAAGATTTATGCTCGCACCAAGATCGACCAAGGCGTGACATACATCCATTTCTGAGAAATCACATGGTATAAGAAACTTGCCGGGATCTCTAAGCTTTTCGAGAAGCTTCTTACGGAGCATCACCGAACAATTCTCATTTAACGGTATCTTAGCAAATTCAAACAACTTTTCCTTATTCATGAGCAAATTCTTAATCGTAGAGGAAATATGGGCATCAAAAGTAAAGCGTCCGCGAAGCTAATGTCGAAGCGCAAATCTTGAAAGATTTGAAAGATCTTCTTTATTTGATTTGAAGCTTTTTCACGGAACTTTCGATCAATAAGTCTCGAAGGATATGGAATATTAGGCTTAGGTAAAGTCTTCGAAACATTGGGTTTCAGAATCGGAATAGGGTTAACCGAAGGTTGGATGTGAGCGGTACTTCCTTGGAAATTAGTTTGCTCCTTATCCGTTGTCTCCTCGGTTTCTCGTTCCACTACCTTTTTGGGAGAAGGGTTAGTAGGAATCGAAGGTCCCTCATAAGCAACACCACTTCGAGTAGTGATTGCTTTCATCTCACCCTTCGGGTTTGGAATGGTATTACTCGGAAGAGTACCTGAAGTTGAGGCTTGGTTTTGGAGAAATCCACTTAACATATTTTGCAAATTATTTTGAAAAGCATTTTGTTGATTCATCAAGACGGTTTGTTGAGTCTTCATCGTATTTTGAATTTCATTCTTAAATTCTCCTTTCAACGAGTTAATTTGAACAATAATAAATTTGTTGTGCTTTGAAACATTGTGAGGGTTGGAGTGTTGAACTCCAGCAATTTTGAAAGATTATGGAATTGTCATCGAGAAAATCTTGAAAATTGTGTTCAATTTTTTGAAAACCCAATGTTAGAGGACAACTCCTAACGCTAAGGGAAAGCGGACTGAAACGTCACACTTATCTTTTTTCCTTGAGCTAAAACCATGAATGTCCTTTGTAAGAACATCTCAAACCGAGAAACGTTAATATTTCTCGTGTCGAGGATAAGTTATAAACCTCCTTATTTGAAACGTGTTATAAAATTAATTTGCCCATAAGCCATCTAGAAAATTCGATAATGACATTTTTTGAAAACTATTTGCAAACTCTCGCTCGAACTTCATTTACACACCCGTGTCAATGTTAATCGACATTTAAGCACGTAAATGTTATCGATTCCAAGAGACATGTCGAGAAGAATTTTTTTAGAAATTTTCTGATTTTCTGATTTTGTATTTATTTACTTGTTGTCCTCAGCATTGCTATATGATGGTGGAATATAAATCTACCTTTTTTTATTTTTTTTTTTTTTTTTTCGTGATGTAGCTGTCCTTGTTTGACCTTAAGGAACAACATTTGAACATCTTGAATCTTGACTAATCATTGATTGGTCCTTGAATTCGAGTCTGAACGGTTATAATCAGAATCATTTTGATAAGAACAGGCTTGGAACTGCGTTGTTCAAACGTCATTGCCATGAATACCGAGGCTTGATCTGTTGTGATCAAACGTCTTTTGAACATTGAGGAACGGGGCCTGAAGTGTTATTTTCAGCAGACGCCATCGATGTAGTTCATCTTTTGTGAAACCATTCTGGCACTGGTTTCTTAGAAATCAACATTTTCTGCAACCACACTCTGAGATTTTCCTGCTTTGCATTGTTATATTTGTCCTCTGCATTTAGGTAATTCTTTGTTTGCTTTTGACCATTGAATGATTTACCTGCACTTAAACCCAGAGTTTGTTTGCATGCATGAATATGAGGGATATCTACTATTGAACCATGTGTCGGTTCACTGTTAACCTTGCCCGTGCAAGAGTTGAGTAACTTTCCTGTGGGAACCCACCTAAGACGAACATTACTAAAGATTCTACCCGTTGGTTTCCATTTAAGACTAGGTCTAGAAGGTGTCGTTTGTGTCCATTTGTATTCTGATGGACATTTCTTTTCTATCCACCATTTCCATGCCTTATTTGTATTCTCATACAACTCCTTAAAGTAACTCTTGGGTTTCTGAATAGTGGTATCTGATGCAACTGTTTTCTTATGGGGTGTTGCAACAGATTTGTTCGCTTTTCTCTTGGGTTTACTATCACCAATAGGCACTACATTAGGCTTCTTAGTTCTAGCATTCATGACATTCAAGTATCTAGAAACACAAGCATCATGATTTGAATTAAACACACATTTTCCACATTCAGCACAAACAGCATTCACATTCGAAGTTCTGGAATTTAAACTGTCATTGTACGCAGTTACAGATTTTGTTTTCTTAGAAATACTAAAAATCCTATGGTGGTCTTCTACTTCCTTCTTTGTAAGCTTCACTTGACTATTGTTTGGCACCGACCATTGATCTTAAACTGCTAGCAACTTAAGCTGTGGTCTGCTAACACTAGTAGTGTGATTTACTCCTGTAGATGTAGACACGTGAGGATTAGTATTCCTAGAAGCATGAGGTAATTGAGGTTCTCTGTTTTATGTTGTGCTAGTGGTAATTCTATACATTCCTGGTGTAAGCGTATTCGTGTGTATTTTTGCTTGTTTTCTATTCTAGCAAATTTTGTTTGATTTTTTGTTGAATGTGACTTGTTTAGGATGAAACCATCCGACACATTATTTTATTAACCTACTATTTCGTTTCGAAAACCTTATCATTTTTAGAGAATTTTAAAAAGGATGAGGTTTCCCTAAAACTGATGGTTTTTGAGCATCCGTTGAGGCATTTGGTGTGTCAACACAATGGTTTATCAAACTGAGTTTCCACAGACTTTCCTTTGCATTTCTCAATGAGTTTCTTTAACTCACTTATTGCTATGTTCTTGTCTTGCATTTGAGCTTTCAAATCCTGTATTTCATGATATTGTTCACGTTCTTTTCGAAATACATTAGATCCGTTTTCTTTGCAAACTGAGTTGTTTTTCATTTGTTCTTTACATTGTTGTAAAGTAAGTTCAAGAGAAATCGAATGGTTTTCAAGTTTAGCAAAACTCTTCAAAAGCTTATTATGAACTTCTTTGTTAACAGATTCAGTTTGTTTCGAAAGCTTTTGTGCAAGACATTCACATTCTTTGACTTTATGAAGATACAAGCATTGTAATTCAGCATAAGCATTTAAATCAGACAGAGAATGCAAATATGAACATGTAACATCTTTAGACACACACTCTTCGAGAAGTAGATCATATATGTTTGAAAAATCAGCCTTTTCAGATTCAAGTTCGTCAATCTCTTTTTCAAGGGATTCAACGTACTCAAAGTCTTCATGCATTTCCGTTTTTAGTTCATGAACAAAACAATAACTGTCATTTATAGTTTTGATTGAAAGAGGCATCAATAATGATTTTATCAAAACTTCCATATCATGAGCAGTTGGGTTACGAAAAGAACTCCTAGTATGATTAGACCAAGCTTGTTCACAAATCGTTTTAAAATGATTAAAGTTGTTTGTCATTTCGTTGTAAGCTTGTCTACTTTTACTAATGGATTTCGATACGGGTAGAAAGGCAACGTTTTTAGCAATGTTTGGCTTTGTCCTAACAAATGTTTTTCTCCACATTGTCTTCCTAACTTCTTTAGCGCGTTCCAACTGATCAAGATAGGTTTTGGGATGTTGGTTTGAAAAATCATAAAGACGTTTGATATGTGTAATCATATGGGTTTCACTGTGTCTTTTATTCAATGTTGATCTACCTCATTTTTAAGAGTCACTGGTGTCTTCCTATTGGGGCAAATCCGTTTGCAGGATCAAAGTACAATATAGGATCTCATACAAACATGGTTTCTCATATTGAGCTATCTTGTGGTTAACTTAGGATAGCAAAGGTTGATCTACCATTATATGTTGCGCATTTGGGTGCTAACATATGAATGGTTTGAATTGATTGATTGCGTTTATAAAGAATTTCATTCAAAAACTTAATTTGTTTGTCCATTTCAATCATTTTGTCAATATCTCTTCCTTCCTTAACCTTTAAATCCGAAATGACCTTACTTTTCTCTTTGAGTTGACCTTCAAATTGTGGCTTTAGTTTAAAAGACACTTTTGACAACTCATCGTGCTTCGGATTTGACAACTGAAATTATTCATAGGCTTTAGTTTTTAAACCTTCTTTTATGTCAATGTCTTTACGAGCTAATAGTCCTAGAGTTTCATTTAACTTTGTTTAAAGAATGTCATAATCAATCGTCCAGTCATTAAAGGCTTTGTACTTCTCAAACTCATTCTGTTTGTTCTAAAGTGCAATCAGACAACTATTCCGACAACTAGTAGCCTCCCTCAAAGCCCTACCAGTCTCATCAAGGTTAGTTCTGCACTCCTTTAGTTCTTGAGTCAATGATGCGTTTGCTTTCTTTAATTGCTTTAAAATCATTTTGTTTTCCTCAGTATCAAGAGTTAAATTTGCAATTAAATTAGCAAGCGCAGCACGCTCATCAACACATTCTGCAGCATTTTGGTCAACCTGATTATCATTATTACATATATTTGATGAATCAGGAGTGACATTGCTATCATCCTTCTCTAAAACATATGTGTCATTAATGGATTCAGGTTGCTCAGAATGTCGTCTTTCATTTGCAAACACATTATTTTCATCATGGTTTTGTACCTGTTCCAATGGCTGATCAGTAGAACTGGATTCTTCAGGTAAGACCTCCTGAATCTTTTCCATGAAACTGTAATGTGCTTCCAATTCCTGTTCATCAATCTCTTCATCCGTGTCCGCTAGCCAATCAGCTTGCTCAGCTTGCAGTGGAACACCTTGTTCAGCTTGTTTGCACATCATCATCTTTTCCTTGTGATACGTGTAGTCTTTAACCCGCTTTGGCTTCCTGCATTCCTTTGCATAGTGGCCAAATCCCTTGCAGTTAAAGCACTGTATCCTATTCTGTTGCACTACCTGTTTGCCTACAGTTTCCCTAGCCCCAACAACTGTCATTGTCCTTTGATTCCCAAACTGCCTTGACTGATTATCGTTGTTATACCTTGGTGTGGTATCTTCAGTCTTGTTCCTGGAGTTTGAAGAAGTTTGAAGGTTGTTGTTGGTAGGTTTGTAGAGCTTCTTGAAATACTTTGCAAGGAGTGCCAAATTCTTTTGCATATCCTTATCCCTCTGAGCTTGTTCAGGATCACTGTCTTCTTCAGATACTGACTCAGATTGAGGTGTAACTGGTTTGGCGATCTCTTTGCCTTTGTGTCTGGTAGATGCACTAGGTCTCGTGGAAGATGATGTTGCATTTGTTCTTTGAGGTTTTGGTGCTTGATAGTAATTATCTGAATATGGTTGAGCAGCCGTAAGAAGTGCTAATGGATTTGCACTTTTGGCTATTCTCTCAGCACGGATATCATTAACTTCATTTTGATACTGCTTCAGAATGTCAAAGAGTGTGTGATATGAGATGGTGTCTATCTCTTTTGATTGCTTTACAACCGTCACAAATCTTGACCATTCTGGTTGAAGTTGTTGAAGAAATTGAACATTCACTTGCATTGTTGTAACTTGCAAGTTGTTCCTTGTCAACTCATTCATCAGTTTGTAAAACCGGGAGTAATAAGACTCCATGGATTCTCCAACCGAGAATAAACTTCCCAATTCCCAAACAATTAGTCTTGACGTCTTGAACTTTCATGATTCACCCTATTGTAGTCTTTCAATGGCTGTCCACATCTCATTAGTATGTTTGCATGCCATCAACGGTTGAGTGATTTCATCCCAATACCAGTTAGAAGCAGAAAATAGCTTCCTTTTCACTTAAAATAAAGTTTGTTCTCTTTAGACATGTTAGTAGTACTGTCTCAGCTTCGTCATGTTTTGGTACCACTGGAGCATTTTATGTTGCAGCAACAGCTTCAATGACTACCTAGTTTAGCTGTATGGACCCATCAAATATGCTTTTCCTCAGATCCTCACCATTTGCTTTAGTGGCAATGTATACATAGAAAACGTGAACGCCATGAAAAAATATCTTCCTGGTCAAGCATCGGTGACGCTCCTTTTGAACCACTGCCATGAATTATTATGCATTTGACTATCAGTCCGAGGATGTGTTGACTGGAAGTTGAACATGATAATGATGATTATGAATTATAAAGTGTGAAGTTGTTGTATCTTATTGGATATGATGTTTATTGATGTTGTTGTGGTTATAGTATTCAATTCATCGTTTACGAATGTTACTCGTCTATGATTAAAACCGATAAATGAATTAACGGGATTTTACAAAATCACTAGAAAACCGTGAATGAATGATCGTTTGAGTTAAGGTTTGTTTGTTGTGAATGATTTGTGCAGATTAAGTCCTTCTTGGTGGTTTTGGTTTTGGTTTATGGTTTATGATTGGTTTGGAATTCACGCAGTTGGATTAATGAAAAAAAATAAATTTTTACCTTATTACCAAAATCTAAATTTGGTTAAAAATAACTAAAACTGCTATAAAAAAAAAGTAATTTTACTTAATTTTTCCCGCCAAAAAATGTCGCTAAAAAGGTGTCGACCAAATTTTTTTTACCCTATTACCAAAATTTGAATTTGATGTAAAAATAAGCTAGAAAGGCTATATAAAAAATTACATATTACTCAACTTTTTCCGTAAAAAAGTGTCGCTAAAAAGGGTGTCGTCTGGATGCTCTTTTTTTTTATCAAACCGCCGCCTATAGATGACTAACTCGCCGCCTATTTAAATAATCAAACCGCTGCCTGTGATTGCAAACCGCCGCCAATAAAATATAGCAAACCGCCGTTGAAACTGAGTAACTCGCCGGCAATAAAATAAAGCAAACCGCTGCCAGTTGGTAACTCGCCTCCTAAGCAAACCGCCGTGTGTTTTTAATTTGGGCAGAATAACGTTTGATTTTATCTCAATATAATAAGCAACTCGCCTTGGAACCTGTCAACTCGCCACAATACAATGCAAACCGCCACCTGGTTTCAACAACTCGCCGTGTAATATTTTATTAATATAAAACACAACTCGCCACTGTGGTCAACAAACCGCCGTTGACTATTTCCTTAAATCGTGGATCTTGTCCCCTAGCTAGTCAAACCGCCGGCTAGAGATATAATTAAATAAGCAACTCTCCACCAAGAACACTAGGACGATTTGAGCAAAATAATCCCAACTTAGCTTTCTAGCCACGAATTAGGTTAGAAACATTCAATTCTAAGTGTGTATTCGAAGTTTAAACACACCTTAACTCGTTTTTCTTTGTGGATCTTCAATAATGAGGCAACTCTCCACGAAGAACACCAACCTTTTAGAGCTTATTTTTCGAACTTGGAGCTTGTATAACACACGAAATTGATACAACCTAGCCTCTTTTATGTGTAGAACAAGAGAAGATCAAGATTAACAAACCATTAGACCCCAAAAAATGTTTTGAGCCGTGGGTATTTTTTCACAAAATAAGCCATGAATTTTAATCTTGTTTAGCCACACATAATAATCAACCGAATCCACCCTTTGTCTCTGATGCAATTGTAGGATCCCGTTACCACTTCATAACATATTATTTCATACTCGAATTTATGATCTTATAAAAGAGAAAGAGGGTGAGTTTTTTGTAGAGAGAAGTAAGAAGAGAGAGAGATGAGAGAGTTTAGGAAAAGGAAAAGATTTATTATTTTAACAACTTACTCTTTTCTAAATAGAAACAGAGTTTATATAACCCCGTCCGCGGTAATTACGGCGCGGGATATTTCACTAGACCCGAGCTCGGTTTACTGGGATTAAACCCGAAACATATACATTTATTAGATTAACTATCGAGCCTGATTCCCGATAAATTATACTATTACAACATAACAAATTTAAATGACCGAGACCGTACACGTAATGAACGAACTTCTGTTGCTTATATTTTGAGGCTAACAGTTGCATTCACATTGCATTTGAGTCTAGTACCATTACAACACAACCACTCTAGTTAACCAAAACAAGCACATACCACAAACATCTACATACAAAACAATATCTAAAATAGTTTGCCTAGTACAAAGAAAGAGGGGGGGAAAAAAAAAAAAAAGGGGAAAACAAACAACTAAGACCATACCATCTTCTTCCAAAGCTTGAACATTTTTTTGCTATCATTCACTTTAACTCTAGGTACTTTGCTTGATAAACCTCATATTCAGCTTGTAACATTTCAAAACAATCTTGAACCCTTATATGTTCCATGTACTGATACCTTCCATCAAGGTTTAAAGCCAAGTACAACTCAATCATCTTATTTTGATACCACCCATTATTAAGCTTTGGATCAATCTAGTAGAAAGCATCACAACTCCTTTTGGCAGTAACCTGATAAATCATGAAAAAACACACTTGTTCATCAAGAGACTATAAATAAAACACAGTACAAACCATCACTTACATTTGATTTGCGACAATTGAGAAACCTATGACATGGATTGAGATCGATCTAAGCAGTTCGCCCGACTAATGGAAAACTACACTTACATAGTCGGGGTAATTGACGATACCTACGGGTGGCCATGATTGGAATTTGGGTAATTAATTTGGATTATTAATTAGGGTTATGATTTGAGATGGGTAATCCCTAATTTTTACAAGCACAAATGGTGTAAAAATGAATTGGGGGGTTTTTGATAGTACGATATAACCGTTAGGGTGGGTCGGATCAATGGGTGGGTAGGGTAAATGCAAAAAAATAAATTATAAAAATTAATTTTATATTTTAAATATAAAAATATTATCCATGTGGAAATAATCTAAATTGCATTGTTCATAATTAGTGTTTTTCGGGTTCGTTGTTCATATCGGGGAGTTTTTGTAAGTAAGTAGTTCATTTATGGCTTTTTCCCATTAGTATGTGTTAGAAAATAATGGGAAGAGTAAGAAGAAGTTTTAATCACACATACTCTTATGCTCATAAAATAATTATTCACCAAATAACACGATAACGCATAAAATCATGCTATCATTTCCATTGTCACAAAATGTGAAAGAAATGAAATAGCTACCAAAACAACAACTCAATCACTAATAGATGAACACGCATCACGGATTGACATCAAATACTCATATACGATCACATAAGCACACAATTATAACACATATAAATTCTTTAGTCAACTCTACGGTTTGACCAACCTGCTCAAGTCACGGTTGTCACAGTATCCCCTCCTTTAGGAAATTTCATCCCAAAAGTTAACTAGTAGGTTCAACAGCACGGTAAACAAACAATCAGGGATACTTAGCTTTCATATGGTCCTCACATTCCCACGTGAACTCAGGGCCACGCTTTGAATTCCAACGAACCTTAACGATTAGAATCTTACTACGTTTCAAACTCTTAACCTCGCGATCTATAATTTCTACGGGTTCCTCAACAAAATGAAGGGTTTTGTCAACCTTAATCTTGTCTAATGGCACATGCAGATTTGCATCCGGCAAACACTTCTTCCAATTCGACTCATGAAATGTGTCGTGCACGCTACTAAATTCCTCGGGCAATCTTAATCGATAAGCTACAGGGCCAACCCTTTCAAGAATTTTAAATGGTCCTACATACCTTGGTACCAAATTACCTTTCTTTCTGAAACGTATCACGTCTTTCCAAGACGACACCTTTAGTAACACTTGATCCCCAACCTCAAAATCTAGTGGCTTGCGCCTATTATCAACATAGCTCTTTTGATGATCTCTCGCAGCTTTGAGCGTTTCCTTTATCAAGACTACTTTATCAGTCGTCTCTTGTGCCAATTCCGGTCCAATCAACCTACTTTCACGAATTTCAGCCCATAGGACGGGCGACCTACATTTCCTTCCATACAGTGCTTCAAACAAAGCACATCAAATACTCTAATGGTAACTATTATTATAAGAAAATTCAGCTAACTGTAGGTGTTGGGAATTAGAGGCTTCTACAACTTAATGCTGCTGGTTCAAGTTTGTGCTGCTGCTGAAGATTAGAGAAAATAGTCTAAGTCATTAGTACTGTTAGTTTAATATTTAGTGCTGCCAGTACAAAGTGTTAGTATTGTTAGTTTATTAGTATTGTTAGTTATATAGTTAGTACTGTTAGTATAAATAGATTAGTACTGCTTATGTGATATGCATGAGATATATTAGGAATAGATATGCATTATCAGTAGACGTGTTTTGTAAGCCCATTAGGGTTTCTTGGTGTATAAAATAAACCTTAAGGCATAGTTAGAGAAATAGATCTAGAAGTCATTTCTCATAGTTAGTATTCATAGTTTCAAGGTTATTCTGTAACTTTGATTGTGTTCAATATATTAAAAGTTTAGCAAGATCTTGTTTTACTGTTTCATTGTTCTTCTTAGTATTACAAACTAGTTTCCGCATAGTTTGTAGTATTCATAATCTTAGTTTCTATTATAGTTGTCTTGGATCTATCCAACACAACTAAGCTTTAACAAGCTAAGTAAGATCTGTTGAAAAGGGATCAACAAGTGGTATCAGAGCTTGTTGAGAAACTTTAAATAAGAAGAACTCCAACTCTACTCAAGATCTATTAGTCAAAGAAAAGATGGAGTCACAATCAGAAACTTCTCAAATAGTGTCTGCACTAAAACTTCTAGTAATGGTGCTGAAGGTCCTATTCCTCCTAAAACTGCTAAACAAAAGCTAGCAAGGAAAAATAAGCTAAAAGCAAAAAGCACTCTTATGCTAGCCATTCCTGATGAGCACCTACTAAAGTTTCATGCCTGCAAGGATGCAAAGTC
>BQNB010140390.1:0-17421 GCA_026074375.1 Tanacetum coccineum | reverse complement strand
CATGCAACTTTCTTTTGCTTTGTCTTGAATTTGTTGTATTTGTTGTTCTTCGGAATTAGAACACGAAGATAAAGTATCTTTCGTTTCCATTTGACCGAAAATTATGAAGTGAAAATGATTTGTAGGATCTTAAGTAGATGTGTTGTGATTGAAGTTGTGGTAAAACAAAAACAATTAGGGTGTGTTTGTTTCATTAAGATGTTTTGGGTCTGAATCTGACTACCATATCTTACTGGTAAAAGGTGGTTATAAGGTCTGAATCTGAATGAAATAATGTTGTTTGTTTTTTATAATTGTCTGAATGATTTTAATTTTTTCATTTTTGTAATCTATACTATTATATAAAGCATTTACAATGTGATTCTCATCAAAAATTAAGATAAGAATGTGCAATCTTGACCATCCATATTATTTTAGAAAATCACATCATAAAGTCACATGTGTCACTTCTTAATTAAAAAATCACTTTTATTTTCAATTTAATATATATTTTTATCTATTTATTTTTGTTATGATTTAATTTCACCGTATTTTCTACAATTTTATGATTTTTAATTCAACATTCATTTTGATATATTTTATAAATTTTTAGCTTTTCACATTTTTAGTGGGTTTATTTTAAATTTTTTATATTAGACCAAAAGCGTTTGGTACAAAAATACCATTTATTTTAAGACAATTCAAAATAAAGTTGTAAACATTTATTTTAAATGATATTATATTTTTAACTAGAAAATAAAACTATGTGTCACATGTTAACTTGCCACAAATATAAACTTTTGACTAAAATACAAAATTGTGTACTTGACTAAAACCAACATTTGCTTTTAGATAAATGCTACACTCACAAAGAGTTTACAAAAAATAATCCACATAATGACTTGGCAATGGCTTTGGTCAAATCACATTGCTTCATAATCTTTCATTTTACCTTTTTACCCTCCATGCTTAATTGACAAATCATTTTGTGTATCATTTTATGTAGATTTTGTTGGATCTAGCATTCCCTCTTGCATTTTATTTTCAACCTCACTGTGACTACTAGATTATATCTTATTCCAACTTTGTATATTTTGTCACTTTTTACATGTTGTTTGTGTGTACTTCGTTCTTCTTCAAAAACACTCTTATCGTCAAAAATTTTCTATTCTTATTTCCAGTTCTTTATTCGTAACAATATTCTATTACAGTTGAGACAGAGGTGTGTGAAGGTTTCGGAAGGTTCAGTGGCAGAAGACCCAAACCCCAACTCTGAACAGTAAGACGTTTCTGCATGCAGACGCGTCTTACTCGCGCAAGGGGCAAGAATAGAAACAAACAAACACTCCGGATGTCACAAACACTCCGGAAGTCTGACCGTGTCTGACAGGTAAGACGTCAGAGGTAGTCAGATGTTTTTTTGCAAAAACAAACACAACCTTAATGTCCACGGATTTTACAAGTCTATGATTAAAACCGAGAAAAGAATTGTGTCTTTCGCGGGATTTTACAAAATCAATAGAAAACCGTGAATGTAAATTGATTTGGATTAAGGTTTGTTTGAGTTGAATTAATTGTCTTTTAAGTCCTTGTTTGTGATTGTGGTTCGTGGTTTATTAAGGTTAATTAATTGCCTTTAAAAGTCCAAGGTCCATTTTGTCCAAGATTGAGGTTCACCGAAATTGGTATTTCACCGAAATTGGTATTTTTACCGAATTTGGATTACCAAAAATGAGTTAAGTGAAAATTAAATTTGGTTCTATTAGAAATTAGGTAAACCGCCACCACAAGATCACCAATCCGCCTGCAAACATCAATCAAACCGCTGCCTATAATAAACAGTAAACCGCTGCCAATATTATAATCAAACCGCTGCTAAATAAATTAATCAAATCGCCGTCTAAAATTAGAACAAACCGTTGTCTTTAATAATCTCAAACCGCTGCCAGTTAAGATTTTTCAAACCGCTGCTTGTTATGATTTTCAGCAAACCGCCGCCTGTTTAACTTTAGCAAATCGCTGCCCCTTTATAACTTTCTCAAACCGCTGTCTTACTCAGAGACGTAAACCACTGCCGAGAAAGACTATCAAACCGCTGCCATGGTGAATTTTAGACAGAGTAACGTTTCTTTTTGGCCAAGATTAAAGTTCTTCGTTTGTACCTGTATCAAACCGCTGCCTATATAAACTAGTAAACCGATGTCTTAAAAAATTAAGCAAACCGCCACTTAATTTTTATCAAACCGCTGCATAAAAGGTTAAAAACAACTACTATGTCACTTTCAATCATTTTGTTTTCTTGCCCAAGCTTAGCAAACAAACAAATACGTCCCTTTCCTTGTCAAACCGCCACAATTAAAATACTATTAAACAACAAATCGCCACCTTGAATCTTAAATCGAAATAAGCAAAAAAATAAGCCAAATAAGCTATTTACCAGCTCTAATAAGCTCAAAAGTGTTTAAACTAAGTGTATAATAGAAGATTAAACACAAACTACCACGTTTTTCCTTGTAAATCTTTAATATTAGATCAAACCACCACTTAGAACACTTAAATAAGCCGAATCCTTTACAGCTTAAAAATTTAACTATAGGCTTATCTAAGACATGATCTTGAGACACAATAAGCTATTTAATAATTAGAGCAAGAAAAGAAAGAGCTTAACAAACCAAAAATCTCCAAGCTTTTTGAGCCGTGAGCTTATTTACCAAAATAAGCCATGATTTTAGCTTATTACCACAAAAAAATCACTAATCTACCCGAGGCTCTTGATACCAAATGTCGGTAACCCGATAATCACTTCACTTCATTTACTTGTACACGAATTAAACAAGAAAAATAGGATAGGAAAGATGGAAGAATTTTAGAGAGAGAAAGTAGAGAGAAAAATGAGAATGGTTGATTACTAGTAAAAATTACAAAGTGAAACAACAACCTCTACATCCTTGGAGAGGTGTATTTATAGTTAAACCAAGAGGCTTACTTGCCTATGGTATTTCTACGGGCCGGGCTCGGGATTACTTGGGCTTACACCCGATACACGTGACCAATTAGCTTACATAAGCGAGCCTGTTTACCCATTATAGCCTATTACAACGTTACATAATTGAATGACCGAGACTTAATATTCTTAATGAACGAACTTCCTTGTTCGACTCAATATTTGAGGCTAACAGTATAGCTTCTTCAACACCTTGTGTGATGATTGAGGATTGCTGTTGATGGTTAGTTGATAACGCTCAAATTATACATGTTTTTATATGCGTTATCAATAATTATATATATATAAATTGGTTAATTATAAGAACTTTTGGTATAGAATAGAGTATATTTGCTATTGTAGGTTCTTGGGATGTGTCGTGGAAGAAAGCGGAAGAAAACACGAAGAAATGAAGCTTAAACGAAGAAAAGACTCAAGTTGAATGCTTCCCGACACCTGTTTACTGTTTTGATCATAACTCGGTCATACGAACTCCATTTTAGTTGGTTCAAGCGGCCAAGCGAGCGGAATTCAATAATCTACAACCATGAAAAATGCCAACTACTGAAAACGAACAAAAGTACGCCGCACTTGCAGAAAGTGCGGCGCACTTTTTACTAGAACTGAAAAGTTATTTAATACCCAAAGTGCGGTGCACTTTTGAGGCGGTGGAGAAAATTAAAGGCAATTAAATGAAGTGTGCATTAACTCCCTATCTGCGGCGCACAAATAAGTTTGTGCGGCGCACTTTGGCTCCTGAAAAGCCTATAAATACCCTCCTTGGCTCCCTCATTTCACACACTCTCACCCTCAAACCCCCAATTTGTTTAGAACACTTAGAATTGGTGTTTTTGGTGATCTTGGATTGACAAACCAAGGAACCAAACACCCCTTCAAACCACCATCACCACCATCGACTACCAGCACTCTCCACCATCAATTTCTAGATTTTAATCAATCCAAGGAAGTAGTAGTGAAGTGTAATTCAAATCTATAAGCGATTGTGATAGAATTGTTCATAGTTTTCGGGTTTTGCTTTAAATATAATAAAGTGTTCTTGAGAAATTCTTGTGAAATCATCATCATTTGCTCTTGGAATTTGGTATAATCTTGTTTATCCTTTGAATATGATTATTATTGAATTGTTTGAGTTCATAATGTGTTTTATTACTTCTTTGATTATGGAGTAGTAATCTTGTGTTTGTTTGGGCACTATGTGATCTTGGATATGGAGCGTTTAGATATGTGTTTATTGAATTGGTAAAACATATTTTAAATAAGAATATAGGCCGAAAGGGTTCTTTTATATATGAGTTTGATCATTCCACTTAATATATTGGTTATAATAACTTATAAAGGCCGAAAGGATTTGTTGTTATTAATCGATATAATCACTCGTTATATTTAAAGGCCGAAAGGATTTGTAACTTGTGAAATCTTTATTCTCTAAACTTATAAACACTATTCCAAACACTTCATTGTCTTAGTGATCATTTCCTAAACAAACATACCTTAATCATTTGATTGAATCATCTCTTCATTGCTTTCTTTACAATATTCGATATATGCACGGTTTGGTTAATTTGATCCGTGACAATCATTTTAGCCTTAGCACCATAATTACAAACTGTGAAAACTTCAATTCCCGTGGAACGACCTGGACTTACCTAAAGCTATACTATACACGAACGGGTATACTTCCCGAGTGTTGTGTTTTTAGTAAAAATCGGTATTTCTAGTATTATAAATTTAAAGCTTGCAAAACACACATCAAGTTTTTGGCGCTGTTGCCGGGGAATTGTTTAAGTTGTTATCAGTTTGTTGCTTGTTTTTTGGTGCTATTTTGTTTCTCATAAATTTATCTACTGTTTGTAATACAAAATTTACAACCTCATCGTACCGTTTTCTGGCAAACGGAACCCAAAATTTGTTTTTTCTTCAGGAAGTACGTCGCACATTATATTTGTGCGTCGGTTTTCTTGAAAACCCAGGAAGTACGCCGTACTTCACCCACGTACGCCGCACTTTCTGCAGAAATTTCAATAGAAGAGCCTGATTTGATTATAAGACTTGTAAATTTGTGAAAATATATTTTATCGTCATTTTCGAAAAAAAAAACTAAAATTTTTTACTATTTTTTTGGTTATTGATAATTGCATTTATTTGATTGTATGTGCCTTTTATCATTCCCTCTTATTTAGTTTTATCTGCTTAATCGTTATAACCTAATATATATATATATATATATATATATATATGTATATATAAAACGAAAAACATAAAATTTCCATAAAAGCCGGTGCACTTTTCCTAAGTACGCCGCACTTATCATCTAAACAAAAAATAAACAACAAACCATTTATCCTTATTTTTTTATATATAGTTAAAATATATATAATTATCTAAAAGTATAAACAATATACAAAAATATATAGATAAAAATAATTTTCTTTATTTTGAAGAATATCCTATTAGCCTAAATTATATAATATATAAAAAAAAGTCTAATATATAGATTTAAATAAAGTTTAAAAACAAGGACTTATAAGATTAAAACTATCCAAAAAGAAGTCATCGAGATCGAATCATTAAAATCTTCAGCTCAGCACTCCGTAATTAACTTTGTCGTTATAAATATACGTGAAGAGGATGTCGAACCCCAACCAAATTTACCGCTCTAATAAATAATAATCCTCGATCCTGATGATCAGCCTATGTATGTGGTAAAATGCTAAGATTGTAGCACCGACTCCTAATTCTGCCATTGTTCAACCCATGTTGAATCGATGACAACTTTGTTATCAATACTACGCGCTTAAATATGATTCGGGAAAATAAGTTCAATGGTCATCTACGGGCCGATCTGCATGACCACATCCGTGAATTTCTCGCAATCTGTAACATGTTCAGATACGGTGAAACTCATAGTGAAGCCGTAAAGCTTTTAATATTTCCTTTTTCCTTGTGCGATGAAGCTACAACCTGGTTTAAAGAACTTAATGAAGAGTCTATAACATCGTGGGAACAAATGAGAAAAGCTTTTATAAACGGATTCTTTCCACCTTCGTTATTTAACTGTCTTTTACTTGAAATCAGAAATTTCTCTCAGCTCGTATGTGAAAGTCTAACCGAAGCTTGGTTGCGACTGAAAAGCATGCTTCGAAAATGCCATGGGCATGGTCTAACCAAAGGAGCTATTATTCAAATATTCTATCACGGTCTAGACGAATCCACTTAAGCAATCCTGGACATAACTGCCGGAGGAATCTTCCTCTACAAAAGTCCGAATCAAGCTTTTCAATTTCTTGATGACAAAGTCCTTTTCAATCTTGATTGGTCCACTAAATCTCAAACCAAACATCATCAAAAATCTGTTTCTTTCGCCGATGGAAGTAATAGTAATAATGATAATTCTCGATTAATGGAAAAATTGGAGGCTCTAACTATAAAAATGAATTCTCAATTCCAGAGATTAAAAAAGGAGATGCATGAGATACGTAAGAATTATAACAACCGCGGTGGTAACCACGCTTCTAAGAACGATGACACGCCGATGTGTGAACGTCATGAAGCAAATTACATCCAATCTGAAGGTTATCAAAACCGAAATTCTCAAGACTCGTATTCTTACCAATCCCATCATGATTGTAATGATTCCGAGAAATCGCTCACAGAATTAAACAATGATGTGAGAAATGACCTCGAAGATTTCAAAAGATGCGTCCATAGCATGAGAACTATTCATTGGAAACTCTATGACAACGACGATCGTAAAACTACCGGTGTTTTACGCCACAAAAAGTCTAAACCTATCAACCAAGAACCTCAATCTAAAACTGATTTCGAAAAAATAATGACTAAATTCTTGGATGGTCAAAGAGTTACAAATATGTTTTTCAAGAACAATGTTAACGATATGATTTTAAAGATGAAGCAAAATGAAAAGAATTTCCAAACTATCTTTAAAAACATGGAAAGGAAAATAGATGAGTGGGAGAAGTCTCAATACATCTCTTCAGAACAAACCAATTGGACTAAACCACAACCTCCCCCTCAAGCTCACACTGAGCAAGTGAATGTCGTATTCACCAGGAGTGGAAAGTCCGATGATTCTCCAAAAACTCAAAAAGATCTACCATCTCCTATCATCGTTGACAATAAAACTAAAAAAGATAAACCTATTAAGACAACAAAAAAGGCTATCATGTGGTAAAAACAAAAGAGTATCCATACCGTGAGTATATACCAAAAATCCCATACCCCCAAGCTTTTAGAGTGGATCATTCCCACTTGAATCGTATCATTAAGGAATCTTAAATCAACTTAAGTATAATAATAATAATAGTAAATAATAATAAACCTATAAAAAAAACTAAAAATATATATATAATAAAAAATTTGCAGTTTGATAAGTTTGATGTACATGGGCCCGTGTATTTCTTTCTCGATTTCTGCATCCAAAAAGAATGTTTCAAACTTTGTGGGTGTGTTCGCTAAAAACCCTCACGAGACTACAACTCGTCCACTCAGGATACCAAGGAGTTTAAAGGCTTGTTGCAGGCGCTAAATGCAACCGTGGTGCCTACGAAAGTGCGCTTTAGTATTTTACGATTTTAGTAGTTGTGTCTATTTTGCAGATTAAATAAAACAGGTGGAGTTTGGATTGGTGGTTGGCATTTTACACTTGGAGACTTATATAATTGGAGTATTATAATACATGTGGTAGAATACACATGCTTGGCGTTCCGTTTCGCGCCATATCTTTCAAGATTCAGCCAAGCACTTATGAGCCTCGGGAAGTTTCAATTTTACGCATAATGTTCAACTTAAATGTGGAGGAGCTCTCGCTCCCCACTAAAAAAAAGAAAGAAGAATGTAATGGAATCACTCAAGGACAGCTCCAACGTAGCTATATCTCTCTATGCCTCGGGAAGTACCGTTTTCCCTTAATTTTCTCTATTTTCTATATTTATCAGTTCTCACATTGAGAGCAATGTGCAACTTAAGTGTGGAGGGGTAGCAAATAGGGAAAATTAATCATGTCTGTAACATCCCGCTCCGATAGAGAGACAAAGAGTTATGTTATGGTGTCATATCAAAACATATAAATGCAAGCGGAAGATTTAAATTTAATAAAATAACTAGCCATAAAACAAATGGCTTCCAAGAGTATAAAAATTTCCAACATAAAGGGTCTAAATGCTACCATTGAGTATTATTTCTGTGCGAAATATAAGAATCAATTATTACTAACACAATATCATTTAGCTACTGTATTACTTCCTTTCAATAATTTCAAATACTATGCGCTCTTTTAACACGAATTACAATACAAAGTTAGCGGCGACACATCCATTAAATCGTGATCAGTGTGATCATTGTATTTTCAAACATTCTAGCTTCTCGTTATCCATATACTACACTCACAATAAACTAATAAATACTGCGTGTGATACACTTGATAACGCCTATTAACAGTACAAATTCTGGGTCTACGCCCATCAACATTCTTTCAGATAACCTAATGATGACCTTTTCCTATTGAGAGCGTAGAGTTTCCAAGGAATAGAGGAAACTGAGTCACAGAGCATTAGTTGTACCTATTCTATCGTTATCATGTGTGGACATGAGTGATTTAGAGAATGTATGAATATTTCAGTCGCATATCTTATCCATCTGGCAACATTCTTAATTCAGGTATTTACGTGGTTTGGGAATAGGCTCAATGGCCAGCGCGCTAAGGCGCAAAGGGCTTATGGAGCCTTGCGAGTGCCTGCGGAAAAACGCAGACCACGGCGTTATGTGAGATGACTTTCAAGAATATGAGATTTTAAGGTCGCATTAGCCGCACTTTGAAATGTTCAAATCTTACAATACTCTCAAGAGTTTAGCGCCTAGAAACTACATCTTCAAATTACTTCTGATTGACTGTTCTAATAATCACTCTAGCAACGCACAATTTAATGTATCTAACAAAAAATATGAATAGATATCTAAACCAACAAAAATATCAAGAAAAGTACATTGCAGATCTCTACATGTATCATGCACAACAGTCTAAGATTAACACATTCATCTCTATTCACATTGACTCATATACGAGAAAGGGATGAGCATCTAGATATTATATAAGATCATTTACTCTCTCTAGAGTAAATTAGAACGAGCGCAGAAACTTCTATCATACTCAAGTTATATGAAGACTTTGAGGATTTTTATATTAGAGTATATCCCCACAGGTATTTTTTTAGGTATTCAATTATATAACTAGGATTCATACTGAATATACGTATTGGACAGCGAATGTGCAATAAATGTTTTAAACTTCCAACAAAGGAAAGTTTCAAATAATCTAGCGAGGAGACTCACAATGTCTTGGCGCTTTCTTTTCCTCTGCGAACTGAGCAGTGACGTAAGGGCCATCTACAATTCCTAAGAGGCTGTCGCACTTTTTTCATTACTGCAGGACTTCGATATGCACTACATATTTGTATGATGACACGGATCAGATCCTCACAATCATTGAACTACTAGAACATAATCAATAAAAAGATTCTCCGCCTATTAAGATAAGCTTGATTGTTACTTGACCCTTAGAGCCTAAGAGCCAAGGCGCTAACCTAAGGCGCGCTTTTAAAACTATATTGGTATTGTTATAAAGTTATAGAGTGGGAGCCGGTAATTAGTAGCTCTAGAAGCTTGTGCTTGAATCAATTATTTACTAAACGCAGTAAGTTAATTTATAGACAAAGTCGTATGATAAGAGGTGAAATAAATCCCTATGTAATCATGTATCTGCAAACTCCCGTCAGGACTCCTTTTTAGTGTTGAGATCCCCACGTAGTACCCAAGAGCAAGAAAAATATGCTCGATAAGAAGAAGTTTTGTGCATCCATAGGTTATCCGTATAACTGAATGAAAAAAAATTATTGTAAAAAAAAAGAGAAAAAAAAAATAAAGTTCAAAGTATAAGGCAAAGTTCTGGCACATGGAATCAAGTTATGTTGCTCACCTCTATCGTTATCAAGTTTTGACTCTTTGAGATTTCTGTCTTGGTGCTCACGCCACAACGGGTATGTTTATGTTTCTAGTACAAGCATATGATAGCAATCTAGATTATGTCTGTGCAATTGAATGACTTCACAAATATAAAACCCTATCTGAGTGACTCGTGTGAATTCAAAAACAAACATTTTCCCTATGTGAGGTGCTTTGTTATATGTCAATGCCTGAAAAGTTATAAAACTAGTAAACACTTGTTAATGCTAAAATGAATTTTTCTCCATGTCACGATAAATGATCTTGTTTTTCGCTTTAATTGCTTGAAGGCAGGCAATAGCTAAGTGTGGAGGGATTTAATAACGCTTTAATTATACATGTTTTCGGCGGCGTTATTTATATATATTTGATCATTTCTCATGAACTTTCGGTACTTAATCAAGTATATTTGCTATTATATGTTCTAGGTATGTGTCATGGAAGAAAACGAAAGAATACACGAAGAATTGAAGCTTAAGCGAAGAAATAAGTGAAGTTAAAGATCTCCCGACGCTTGTTCACTGTTTTGGTCATAACTCGGTCATACGAACTCGGATTGAGTTGATTCAAGCGGCCACGTGAAGAGAATCCAATTATCTACAACCATGAAAAAGACCAACTACTGAGATATTACCAAAATAGCCAGTTTTACAAATGAGTACAACATACTTTATGAAGATTCATTTAATTCACGAATCTGGTCCAAAATCCATCCCCGTACATCTCCAACTTGGTCCCCAAGTTATCTCTAGCCTATAAATACCTCCATATGATGCTTTGAACGAAATCATCTCATCATATATCATCACATACAAATCTCAAGAAGAAAATGCCAAAGTACGACACACTTTTCCCTTGTGCGCCGCACTTCTGATCGAGTCCTTAAAACCGCCGCACAATATTGTAAGTGCGCCGCACTTCCGTTCAAACTTCCCAAAGAAACGGCTAAAGTCCCAATAAATGCTGAGTGCATTAACTCTCTAAAGCCGCCGCACAATTTCAGAAGTGCGCCGCACTTTCTGCCCGATTTCAGCCTATAAATAGAGGCATAATCCACCCCATTTTACACACACTTCCACAACATTTTCTCTCATCAATCCTCATCATCTAATCACGAATTTCAAGGGTGGGGACAGCACCTTAAGGGTTCAGGTCGATTGGAATCAATAGCTTGGGTTTTAGAATAGTTTTCATTTGGGAAAACTAATTGTCGAATCGTTGATCTTGTAATCATTTGGTATAATTTCTATAACTCTTTTAATATAAAGTTTTCTGGAATTTATATGATTATTATGATCTTCACTTCTTTGATTATGGAGTAGTAATCTTATGTTTGTTTGGGCATAATGTGATCTTGGATATGGAGCGTTTGGATATGTGTTTATCAAATTGGTAAAACATATTTTATATAAGAAAATAGGCCGAAAGGGTTCTTTTATATATGTGTTTAATCATTTCACTTAATATATTGCTTATAATAACTTATAAAGACCGAAAGGATTTGTTGTTATTAATCAATATAATCACCAGTTATATTTAAAGGCCGAAAGGATTTGTAACTTGTGATATCTTTATTTATAAACTTATAAACACTATTCCAAACACTTCATTATCCAAGTGATCATTGCCTAAACAAACATACCTTAATCATTTGATTGAATCATCCTTTTATTGCTTTCTTTGCAATAGTCAATTTATGTACGATTTGGTTAATTTGATCCGTGACAATCTTATTAACCTTAGCACCTTAATTACAAACTGTGAAAACTTCAATTCCCGTGAAACGACCTGGACTTACCTAAAGCTATACTATACACGAACAGGTATACTTCCCGAATGTTGTGTTTTTAGTAAAATCGGTATTTCTAGTATTATATATTTAAAGCTTGGAAAACACACATCAAATTTTTGGCACCGTTGCTGGGGAATTGTTTAAGTTGTTATCAGTTTGTGTCTTATTTCTGGTGTTATTTTGTTTCAAAAAAATTTCAAACTCGCCGTACCGTTTTTTGGAAAACGGAAACCAAAAAAATCGTTTTTCTTCAGAAAGTACGCCGCACATCCTGTTTGTGCGCCGGTTTTCCTGAAAACCAGAAAGTACGCCGTACTTTACCCAAGTACGTCGCACTTTCTGTAAATTTTCACAAACAGAATCTTATTTCAAAAACCAAAACCAAAACCCCCAATCTGCTAGTCTTAGGTTCTATAATCATTTGAAATTGTATTTTATCTGATTATATGCCTTGTGTATTTGTAATTATCTAGTTTATCATAATATTCGTTTTGAAAAAAAAACATTAAATTTCTTGAAAAGCCGGCGCACTTTTCCTAAAGTACGCCGCACTCTACCTATCCAAAAAAAACTTTTATTTATTTATCCTTATTTTCTATATAAAATTAAATTACACTATATATATATATATATATATATATATATATATATATATATATATAAATCTATAAGATAAAAACTTATAAAAAATATATGAAAATAATTTATTTTATTTTGAATATTATCCTATTAGCCTTAATTATATATATATCTTATTACGCAATGTGACTGGGTCTATTCTTGCAATGTCTAAATGTCATTTTATTACTGGTTCTAATATCAACATACCCGAATTGGCATTTGAGGTCTGCCCTATACTTCCTGCGATCCCGAATCCCCTACAAGTCACAAAGGTAGGGCATCCAAGTTGCAATGATTAAACCCTAACTATCCTAAAGACCTGTCTATAACCTAGATAGATTATAAACCCCCTGTAAAAGAGTTCTTGTGCTTTTTAAGTGTTTAATGTAATAGAGGCGGTAATTTGGTAAATTCCTACACTAGGGATATATCCCAACCTACCCTAGTACCCTGTTAACCCCATGTTCAACTAGTCTGCCTAATAACGGAACTAACAAGATCTAAACCACCCTCAAAACTACCAAAACTCAAGGATCAATGACAGGCTATAAGGATATCTAATAAAACAATAATTAAACAGGAAACATTCAACATAACAATGGTAAATTCATAACTAGGCTAGCTCTAGAAGTGCTTAGTTGCTCATGGTAACAATACAGCAAGACTAAACGAAAAGAATCATGGATTGAATCATCATTAGTCTTACAGTATGCGTTTATGAACGATTAAATACAAAATTAAGTGAAGTGACTTCTCCCTTGGACTTCTGGTGGAATTCTTCGACCTATGGAAGCTTGGTTCGCCCTAGATACTGTGGTGGAAGGGTTGATGTCGAATGTTGTAACACCCCCTTAGTCACAACGCAGTGGAATACTACTTGGTGTGCTACTTCATAGCATAAAGTACTAGCTACAAAAAACGACTCTAAATGAGACGTTTTGAAAAGTCAACCATTCAATAATTTTTATAAAATATCAGAGTTACAACAGGTCCTATTTGCAATGCAATAGAAAACTTTTTTAAAATGTTTGTCGAATGGTACTCAAATTATAAAGCCTTCAAAAATATATTCGCGTGACTCAAATGCTCCCAATGCTCAGCTAGCAAAATAATAACCTGAGAAAATACATGCAAAACGTCAACAATAATTTTGGTGAATTCATAGGTTTAAGTAAAAGCAGTATTGAAATAATTCAAGTACTATTTCAGTAAGAAATGTAGAGTTACAACATTCCAAATTATTATCTCTGAAATCCAAGTAGTGATTCAATAAATCAAGTAATGTTCAGAAGTGGACCACAAGGTTTAAGATCAGCCAACGACAGTATTTCAAGGTATAATTCAACATTATCGCATTGAGCTCATGACACCGAAGCGTTAACCTAACATATAAATATACGTTCACAATTTTCCCCCAACACTAGGTATTATTACCTTATACCTACAGACTCTTAATGCAAAACATCCGTTTGACAGGGTGTTCTCGCAATGGATCCATACCTCGGACGGGGTTGTCAAGCCCAATAGAACTATTTAATGTACTAGCGCTTAGCCCTACAAGGTAATTAACGGTTCATGATATTAGGATCTTTGGCAATAGCGACTCATGCAAATAATTTCATAATTGGGTCAGGCATACCCTTCAAGCACTTGTGTCATATTTAAAACAAATAATGTGTTCAAAACTCACGCTTTTCATATATAGGAATTCAATGATTTCAAATCATGTAGTAGGAAAATCAGGCTTTTAGTAAGTTCATAAGTAAACAACCATGTATCACACATGTATTAGAAGTAATGTAGTAAGCAAGTAGAAGATTTAGTAAAAATAGTCATGCAACGCTTAAGTAATAGAAATCAATAAATTTACTTAGAAAAACGAGCATGTATACTCACCCCGAAAACAGTTTATGAAAACCATTAAAAGAGAAAAGGTAGGGCTATGAACTCACCGAGAAGCAATGAAGTAGTAATGACTGAAGTTAGATCAAGGATAGCGTGAAACCACGGTCGCCTAAGTATCACCTAGAAAGAATGGTGACTTAGTATAAAAAAAATAAAACGTACACGATGAAAACAACCAAAAGATACAATGAAGAAATCGTGATCATGATATGACATTCTAATTAGTTTTAACCAAGTGAGATTTATCCAAACATCCCTTTAGGACCTGATCTAATATACCTTTAAGTATAAACCTACTTATACCACTTATTTACCCATTTCATAAAATCCGTTATACTCGTTAAACCGTTTAAAGCAATTCGGCACTATACAACTCTACACTTACTCCGATTTAATGGACCTATATCTCAAAATACGTAATAGGTATAAACGAACGGTTTTCTCCTCAAGCAAGCTTAACGTACCTAGTTTACTGATGTTATCAACCAAACACTCTAATGTATCCAGAACCTAAGTGAAATGACCAATTTACCCCTAAGTACACAATCTGAGTTTTGGAAACAATTTCCCGCTTCACCATTTTGATCATATCTCACAATCCGTAACTAGTTAGAATCTCATTCAAAAACTCAAGTTTAAGTTTATCAATTATCTACAACTTTTAGTTTTAGAAAAATAGTACCTAGGTTCATAATTTTTAAGATATATTCATTTGAAAACATGGGCATAATTTCTAGTTAGTTTCGCCATTTTGATCGTAACTCATTCATCCGGAATGGTTATGGATTCATCCAAAGAACCACATGGTCCTCATATGTTGTACCCTTCACCCATGTAAAAACCCAGTAGCCTCCAAGTCAAATAAAATTTTTTACAAGCCTAACTATATGTATTATAAATTCTGGGTACACACTAAGTTTTTTTCCACGGTTTTGGTCGTATCTCGACCATCCGGAAGAGTTAGATCTCCATCCAACTCACCACTAGGACCTGAGATATTTACCTAATCATTTATGTAAATAACCAGTAGGCTTTAAGCCAAAATTATTTCATCATATCACAAACTATCTGCATAACTAGATTCAATGACCCATTTTGACTAGTTTCACTAATGTGGGCGTAACTAACTCATCCGGAGGAGTTACGACTTCATAAAATTCATCATATGGACCTGAGGTTATAATATATCTATTTATGCAAAGATATATTAAGCTCTAAGCCAAAAATATTCCATAATGTGTCAAACTATTTGCACTAATTTTTCTAAGTGCCGATAAAATTAGTTTCACTAATTCGATCATATCTTGGTCATCCGGAGGAGTTACGGCTCCATCCAAAGCACCACATACACCTTGTATGTTGTTCTACCTAAAAAAATACTAAAGTCATAGACCTCAAGTGAAAAACTATTCGAAATCACACCAACAACCGATTGTCCTAAATTATCAATCCCAATCCGCTTCCAAAATCCAAACTAACCTAATTTATAACCATCCTAAGCTACTACCTATCGGCATATCACTTTCACAGTTACCCAATAACATGCATGCATCATATTTTATAGAAATCAAACAAATTAAATAAACCCATGAATTAAAAATAACAATTAAACAAGAGATTAGGGCTTACGTAGCAACAATTAAAGAAGAAAACAAACCAAACACCCCATTAGGTTTCGGCCTAGATCGAACCATGAGCAAAAACCAAAATAAAAACTTCCCATGATGTTTATAATACTCCCAATACCTTAACGAGATAATCCTCACAAGATTTTTCCAAAAACCCCAATTTTTATCTTCAATCAAAATTAATTAAAAACCTTCAAACTCAAAATCGAGGTTTAATTCTTTTTGAGATATGTTTAATTAAAGCTTAATTGAATGAATTTGTAATTGCATGTGATAAAATTAATGGAATGGTGGTGGTGGTTTGGGGGTTCAATCGACAAAGATGAAAAAGAAAGGAAAGGGAGATATTTTTTTCGTTGGAGGATTTGTGTGTTTTTAGGAAGCGTAGTGAAAATAAAATGGTAAGTGTGTGGGTTTTATATATGTATAGCCGGTTGTGGCTTTATTTTTTTATTTTTATTTTTTTTGTTGTTATTGTAATAATTTAAGTGTGTAGAAAAATTATTAAAAAGGTAAGGTTTTAAGAAAAAGTAAGTTTTTAAGCTAAAACGCGAAACTTTCAACCAAACGTGATGAAATTACGAAATTGAATGTAAAATGTAAAAAATTAGTTTTCAATGGTCGTTAGTTTATTTTAAAGATAAAATAAACACAGAAAACACTAAACGGATAAAATGGCCAATTCACGGCTTAAAATCGACAAGAAACGAGAAATCGCGAATCGCGTAAATCGTAAAACACAAAATTTTCACTTTAGTACAAAATGAGAACAAAATTTGAATTAAATAACGACCTTTAAAAATACGAGTTGTCACAAATGTGCTGAATGAAGGCTCTATTTATAAGTTTCGAGTCTGTTACGGCATAACTGTTAAGTAGGTGTTACGCCGTAACCATGTTGATGTGGACTTCCATTATGCAGGCTTAAAATGTGTTACGGCGTAACCGTAACGCCATGGTTACGCCGTAATGGTGACTAGTAAATGTCATCTTTCTTCAAAGTGGTATGTTACGACCTAATGGTAATGCTATGGTTACGCCGTAACTATGGTGCTGACTCATTCCTTCTTCAATTATGGTTACAGCGTAACTCTTGCGGGGTGGTTACCCCGTAACTAGCCTTGAGCATCTTCATCTGCTTATGTTTCCATGTCCAAATCCTGCGTCTCTTGCTCCAATGCTTGTATTCTTCCTGTAAACAAAATATAAAGTGATTAAGTAGCATTTTCAGGCATTTATATAATACCTCATAAAAGGATTTCTCCAATTTAACTCATAGAAATAAATTCATAATTTACTTATGCTAGAAACATCAAAGTCGAACACCTCACGAAAAGGGGATCAAAATCACTCAACTCTTTTACTAGTCTAAGTGTTTCATTTTCGGGGTGATCACTGATGTGCTATCGTTGTATGGTATATTTAAGATGATTTAAGTTTTAAATTTATATTTTGCCGACTAAACCAAAAATAAC
>BQNB010140389.1:0-17421 GCA_026074375.1 Tanacetum coccineum | reverse complement strand
CCTAGAGGCGTTTTAGTTGGTTTGAAGGTGGGATTCAAACTAACAAAAGAATATAGGCCTGTTGCTAAAAAGCATACTGCTAATACCAATAGTAATAAGAAGAAAGGTGTGGATCCTACTAAAGAGGTTAGTAATTCAAACGCTTTTGATGTGCTTAATTCGGTTGCTAATGATGAGCAGTTGGGTACTAATGGGGGGGCTTCAACTTGGCTAGTAACGGTGCCAATTCTAGTGGAACCTCGTTCTAGAATGTTGAAACGAGTGGTACTAGTACTACTCCTATTGTTGATAAAATTGGTAAGTTGGAAAAACTAATTATTGAAGGGAAAATCACTCTTGTTGATGATGATGGTAAACCTCTAAAAAAGGTTGATTATCTGGGAGATCATGATAGTGATGATGAGGTTTTTTCAGTGGATAATGCTATGGCTCGTTCTATGGCTACAGAAACGGTTCGAATTTGTGTTTTTAAATTGATAATGTTATTCTCTGCGAGTTGAGGTCACAAAAATAAGTTGTTCATGTTTATAAGAAAACATATTATGCTAGGGCAAATAGCACAAAAAGGCATTAAACTTAGGGTCAATTTTCAATCAGGGTACTCAATTTTTTTTCTTGCACATAAAGGCGGCCAACTTTTTTTCCCTAGCCGATTTAGGTTTTTTCTCACTTACTGTTAACACTTTAACCTCCATTTCGTTATATCTCTAAAATTGGTTTTTTCTCACTTATTGTTAACACTTTAACCTCCATTTTAGTTCTTTTTTATATCCAAACTCCATTCGACTGGCTCCTTATACCAGCACAACACAACTGTAATACACTACTGCACTACACTACTAAATCTGACTTTTTTGCAAAAGCTTCGTCCAAATATTTCTTTAAATCTACACTGCATTAGGATTGTTTGTTTGACCAGATGATGTTATGTTTGTTGCTTGCAGTATGATTTAAGCAAGTTCTATCATTACAATACAGTTTAGTTGACCATAGTGATCCATCAATAAACACCGGTGAGTAAAGTTCAATAAAATAGGAGATTATTTTTTTGTTAAATTTCTACCCATCTTAGTTTTAATCCATTCGATATCTTAATGCAGTTCCAACAGCACCAACCGATAAACCCGGTGTTACATTGCTTAATTTTGTGATATTCCCTCCATGATGGTTTGTCGCTTGTTAATACAAAATAAGTATCGGGTATAGACCTGGGCTCAAATCCTGTATTGGATTGGGCTTCCAGATGATTTGAGCGTTGGGTTTTGTATTAGAGCAAGAGAAGTGATGATTTCCTACATAATCAGACAAAAACCGTTAGCCTTACCGTAGGGACGGACCCCACGGTTAGACTCCGGCGTGAAAGTAAGTAAACATGTAGAGAGAGAAAGTATGAGAGTATAGAGTGAGAAAATCGTACTGTTCATTGTGTACTAGGTCTCTATTTATAGGGGTTTGGTAGTAGGGTTTCCTAGTGGCCAGAGTGGGTCCCTTGTCGGGCGAGGTCCCGTAATAACCGATACGGCCGCAGTGTGTCTTCCGTGGACGGAAGTATCCTATAGTTACGTCCGCGTCCGTTTTGCCGTGTCCGGGCCATGACCAATGCAGGATTGAGTTTTCTTTCGGCCCATGACTGCTATGTTGGGCCCAGAAGCCCAAGTGATAGTACGATGAAAGAAAATAATATTCTCATATTATGAATTTTGTTGGTGATGATGATTTAAATGATATTTGAAGCTTAATAGTCACGTACTGTTTGATGCAAATATAAAATTATCATATTATGAATTTCATTAATCATTGGTGATCGGTGATGTTGACGATGTGGATGATGATGATTAAGCTCATGATGCTAGCGATCGATCGACGATGTTGATGATAGATGATGGTGCAAAATCGACGATGATGACAATGATGTAGATGACGACTGATTACGATGATGATGATAAACTTGATTGATCTATCAACGATGGATGGTGAAGACAACGTTCATGATCGGTGTAATGATGTTGAAGACAATGATGTTGAAGACGATGATGATTATGATCAATCCATATTGTCTGCATCTCAGAATTCATATTGATCTCAAAAAATTGGGGATGTAAAAAGAAAAAGTTAGTTTATTTAATGAACAAAAACCATGCATCCTAAAAAATAAGAATGAAAAAGAATCTGTTCACGAGAGTTTTTCAAATTTAACTTTCCTATTATATCCTTTAGAGCCCTTAACACGTGGCAAGCTTTTCGTGGTGTTTTACATTTTTTAGTTTAAGGAGATGTTTCTATAGAACTAATCCCATAAATATGAATGTTAAATATGTTTTTAAATACATCCGTAAATGGAAAAAAAGTATAAGTTATTTGTAGAGCGAACGACTTTTAGTATGTATATAGATATAAATATGAATGCAAAACTTGTTTTAAATACAATCGTAAATGACAAAAAACTATAGGTTATTTATATAGTTTAAACTTTCATAGAATTGTACGTTTCTGACCATGTCGGTTATTTTAAAGTTATTAGGTAGTTTAGGGTGTGTTTTGAAAGTATATATATATTTTAAATATATATATTAAACTTCAACATTTTCTATAAAATTGTACGTAATGACATAACATTGCAAAATTGAATCGTTATTGTCGCAATTCGAAGATCTGTTCCGCATTTTTTTTTTTAACTGAATGAATCGGTAGATATGTGTTATATATATTTGATAAATAAAGTTTATTATATAAAAAGTCATAAATAGTTAAAAAGTTGAGGGTACGTTTTGTAATTTTTTTTCCTATTTGTATTAAAATTCCAACATTCTTTCATATAAAATCGTGCAGATTCAGTAAGCGTTGGCAGATTTGGGACATGTTTTGTGCGCAATTCGAAGATCTTTCCGCGGGTATTTTTTGATCTGAATTAATCGGTAGAAATGTGATATATTTGATAGATAAAGTTTATTATATAAAGAAATCGTAAATAATTATAAGTTGAGGGTCCGTTTTGTAAATTTTCTCTTTTTTCCTATTTATTGGGCCCTATTTTTTATGTTGGGCCGGTAATGGGCTTATTTTTTTGAGGCGTCGTTATACGACGTCGTTTCAAACGATTTTTGATAGTATATATATAATATAGGGCTTACTAGCGGGGTTGTAATGAAGTGGATAAATATTCGTTCACAGTAGTTCGTTTAATTTTAACCTGACATATAAACGGACAAGTTCACTTAAAAAACGAATTTTCTTGTTAGTGTTCGTTTATTAAGAAAATAAGGTTGTTCATTTTCATTTATGTTCGTGCATTAAGATGTTTAACGAACATAAACGAACAAATATAAACGACCGTAGAAAAAATATAATAAAAATATACGATGGATGCACATATGCCAATAAATGAACATTAATGAACATTAACAGACGCATAATCAAACATTCACGAACATAATTGAACAGATAAGACTTTTGTTCATGTTCGTTAATATAACTAAACGAATTCGCTAAATGTTTACTTCATTTACATCCCTACTAATTCTTTTAAGACAAAAAATCTCGAGACATATTCAAAAAATTAATTTTCAGAGGTATACTTCAAAGGGTGTGTATGCTTTGTTTTATTTTGCATTTTTGCGGGACTAATTACTTGTTAAGAAAAAGAAAATATCTACTTATAATTGGACAACAGGACAAGTTCAATGTACACATTTTTAAGCACACGTTTTTAAGCACACGTTTTTATACACGTGTATAATGTGTAAAAATATTTGTATAAAAATGTGTATTAAAACGTGTGTATAAAAATATGTGTAAAAATGTGTGTATAAAATCGTGTATACAAATGTATATAAAAACGTGAGTATAAAAAAGTTCATGTACCAAAACAGAACATTAAAAAAAGTTGATGTACCAAAACGAAACATTAGAGAGTATTAAACATGACACGTAGGCTTTTTTCGGTTTTATAACTTTTTTTCCGGTTGCCAGTCAAGGTTGGTGCAAATTAACACAAAACTTGAAAGTTTGTTACATTAAGTGGAACAAAAAAAGTTTACGTACCAAAACGGAACATTTGAGAAAGTACGTTGCTATTTTACGGCTAAAACCCTATTAACTTCAACCAAAATGATTATATGAGGGTAAAATAGGCACCTTTAACCTTTTCTCTAACCATATCTGATTGACTTTTTACTCTTTTGCAGATTTATCTAATTGCATTTTGTACTTATCTATACTAATATATAAAACATTTATAATGTGGGACCCATTAAAAATTAAGATAAGGAGGTGCAATCTTGATCATCCATCTCATTTTAAGAAACCACATCATAAAGTGACATGTGTCACCTTTTGATTAAAAAATCACCCCTATTTTCAAATTGAAATATCTTTTTATCAATTTAATTTTATTATAATCTAATTTAACTATATTTTTTAAAATTTTGTGCTCTTTAATTCAACATCCATTTTGATATATTTTTATATTTGTTTTGTTTTTTACATTTTTAGTGAGTTTATTTTATGTTGATTTATATTTTTTACAACTTTAATCTAAATTAAATATAAACTTGATACGTTAAAACTATATACTTTCGGAGAGAGTGTTGTCTTTTACATGCGAGAATGATTATGTTAATATGGTGTTGCGGGAAAGCTACGTGAAACTCAAACGAACACATACATTCAAAGTGTTGTGAAACGAATTTACTAAATGAGTAGGAAATTGCGTAAAGAGTTGAGTTAGTAAAAAATTTATTGCCGCCGCTATGCGCGGGTAACCGACTAGTGGAAAATAATATGTTTGGTAGTTGTGCAAGTCCCAACCCGGTTAGGTGTTTTATATCCAAACTCCATTCGACTGGCTCCTTAAACCAGCACAACACTATTGCAATACACTACTGCACTACACTACTGAATCTGACTTTTTTGCAAATGCGTCATCCAAATATTTCTTTAAATCTACACTGCATTAGGATTGTTTGTTTGACCAGATGGTGTCATGTTCGTTGCTTGCAATATGATTTAAGCAAGTTCTATCATTACAATACAGTTTAGTTGACCATGGTGATCCATCAATAAACACCGGTGAGTAGGATATGTCGTTTAGCTTTGGAAAGTTCAATAAAATAGGAGATTATTTTTTTGTTAAATTTTTACCCATCTCAGTTTTAATCCTTTCGATATCTTAATGCAGTTCTAACAGCACCAACCGATAAACCCGGTGTTACATTGCTTGATTTGTGATATTCCCTCCATGATGGTTTGTCGCTGAACATACCTTTAGTCCTCCGTACTATCTCCGCAATTGCATGAGTGAATTTATGGGTCTTCTTCATGGAGGATACGAGGTACTGTTCCATTAAATCGCAACTTATACCATATTTGTTACATGCAACATAAAGATTAAACAAAACCTTTATTGACCTATTCATAAGCAAATGGGTCAAAATTTTCACTTGTATAAAGAACTAAAGAATTAACAATTTCAGGCAAAGGCCGATGGGTTTCTCCTATGTGCTGCAAGCCTTCACAGTTGCATGACTCCTCATGGTCCTGACACAAAAACCTAACCTAAGAGGTAAGCTCCCAACTCCATAATGGTTTATTGCACAAATTGGTAGATATAGGAAATTTCAAATGCATGCTCCCCTTTATGAAATATTGTGCTTATAATTAGGTTTTAAGAACAGAACAACAGTAAACAGTGTTTTATGAAAAACACATAATGAAATACTAAAACCAATTTAGAGCACAAAGGGATAGATAGATGACTTTTAATACTCAAATATTTTTGTTCACATAAAAATGACCATGTAAAACATCATAGCTTTCTATTGCTGAAGAAGGGTCAACACATCTAGACAAAATAGATACTTGGTGCGATATAGTTTCATACTTCTTTGAGTTAAATCATGGTCTCAGTCATATCAATAAACGGGTAAACGGAGAAAAATCAATGTGGAGGTTACCCGGGCAAGTCAAGCCTTTTTTAGCGCTGATGTACGCGGCCTAACCGGTATTCGTGTGGCCATTTCTGGCCTTTCCCTAGCCATCCCAAGATGTTCACCCAACGACGTTTGAACCCTGACCTCTTCTTAGACTTTAGGGATATACCTTACCACTAGGCCACCTTAGAGATGGTTAACAACATAGGAGAATAACCTGATGGGGAGCTAATGTTATCGCTCCAAACATTATAATAGCTTTATATTTATTTAACTAAGTCCGAAGAAAATGTTGTAGTTGGTTTGCTTATATTAGGGCACGTCATTTAAAAAGTATAGGAGTATAATCTATCCTTTTCAATTTATGCCAGTTTTTAGTGTATACTTATTTCTCCTAAAAGTATACTAATTTATTCATTGGCTACAGGCAACAATCGCACGTAGTGCAAGTGATGTAGCACCCTATAGAAATAAGAAACCGTAATGTAATTCCATGATTTAATGCCACGATCTGCCCATATGGCTCGATTCTCCATCCTATAGATCATGACTATTACAATGACAGGATAGGATTAGTTAATAATTTATTTCTCGAAATGTGAATATCCAATGAACTAGATTTTTTAACATTTATTATACAATAATGAAAAGCAAAATAGTATATATTTACTCTAATGGCCAATGAATGATTCAAGTAACCTTTGTTAAAACAAAATTCATCGTCTCATGATATCTTTCTACCGTAGTGGCCTCCTGATTATTTTATTAGTGTTTACTAAGTTTGATTGATGACATTGTAATGCTATGTGATCAAGTTTTTATTATCCTCTTTTGTACCATTTTGAAATCGAAATGTCTTATCACCTAACAACAAATAAACCTCTATAAGAAAAAAAAAACATAATATATAAGACCCGAACAACAGATAAACCTCTATAAGAAAAAAAACATAATATATAAGACCCGCCGCAGCGAAGTGCTAGGGCCCCGCATATTTAATACGTGATATAACTTAAGACAAAAAGTTAACGCCCGTTTGGTGAAATTGCAATCGTATCAATTAAAAAACAAAAAACAAAACGGGTATATTAATTTTCATATAAAATATACAAGAAAAACATTTAAGTTGTGCGTAGTAACAACATGGCGTTTTAACTAACAGGTTTTTTATTACATTGATGAAACGGATTCATGTTTTAAGCTTATTTTGAAAGCGCCGTATGCGTTTAAGCTTCCTTTAACGCAACTTAAAATTCAAATTATTTTATAGTTACTTACCTAAATATTACGCGTCACGTTTCAATTACATGCACCGCATATTTATACCTTCACAACGCACATATATCTTACGCAATCAATAACTAGATACAACCCGTGTGCAACGCACGAGTCTGAATGTCCCGTTTAGAACAAAATTTCATATATCGTCAACATTTTGATTTCAGAAATGAATTTTGTGGCCACGACTATACAAAAAGGTTTATAAAATTTGAGGTCCCTAAAACTTTGAAGTCATGTGCGCTAGCACACCTCGCACACTCTCATATGCGGCTCTAATAAGAGGTTGTGAAAGTGTGAAAGATTATGTGGTAATAAGAGGTTGTGTAAGTGTGAAAGATTATGTGGTATATATATTTGTGTGTGAATATTAAGTGGTTGTGTAAGTGTGAAAGATTATGTGGTATATATTTGTGTGTGAATATTAAGTGGTTTAGGCAACTACACTAGCCACACTACATGAGAGCCATACGTGCTTATATTGGTCTAAATAGCTGGAACTCTTTGCGGTATGATGTCAACTCTGAAAATGATATATTTTAAATTAGACAACTAACTAAATTTGTTTGCTTATGCATAGATTGGTCATGGCTTTCAAGAATCTTGAAACAAACATGATGTATGTTACAATGACTTAAAAGGGAGTGGATACTAGTGTTCTTGATTCCAGTTGATTCTAAGTTGGAATCTTGAATCAGCCTATTGAAAAGATTCATAAGACGTACGAGCATGCAACTACTACGTAAGCAACTAGTCCCTTGAAAGTGAACTATATATTGCATAACTTAATCATGGATCATAATCATGTTTATCTTTAATACTCCGTATTACCTTGTCTATTTCCAATAATTCCATAACTTACGGATTTCGCTTGTTAACAACCTTCTAATCTTGCAAAAAAATTGATGTCCATGAAACAATCACTAATTATATAGTTACCTCTTATGTTTTCTCAAATACAACTTGAAAAATGATCTTCCTTTAGTCTTTGCTTAAAACTCTCATAATAAGAAAAGCTTATATTAGTATTATGCCCTTACTCATTATAAGTCATAATAAACATATAAGCCGAAAAGTTTCAAAATAAACCACAAAAATGAGCTTATGAAGCATAAGCTCAAAACCAAAATCAAATAAGCTATAAGCCGACTATATAAGTTGAAACAAACGTTGACTATTCCACCTATACCTTTCTTTCCTTCTATAAATTGACTACTCCCTATTTCATAACACCACCATCTTTCCTTCCATACCTAAATAAAAGTTGAAAATCTGAAATAAGAAACAATGTACAGATCGAGTTTTTCTCAAGTACAACTGATTGTTATAGTTTGCATATATTGATTATATATCAGAAAAACTTGAGGGTGCTTATTTGACACGACCCGTGAGGGAAAAGCTTGAGGGTGCTTATTTGGCACGATCCGTGAGGACTGTGAACATATAAATGAGTATTTCATTGAAACTTGTCTTCGGTCTAAATCATATCAAGTATTTAAATTTACTATATGATATAAGAAGTATTTTTATAAAAGATGTACTTTTACAGTTTTTAAAATATTTTTTGATTAATTTATCAAATGATTAAATTTGAAGTAAACATACGATTTCTTGACATGTAAAATAACATGGTATGTAGAACCATAACCATTCTTAACCAAACCATTTTCAATTTTGTGATTTCAAGTGCAAATAGTAATAAGGAGCATAATAAAAGATAATCACTTCAAAAACCAGATTTAACCCTTAGACATGGCGTAGTAAGGCCCTCAAGACCGAGTCTTGAGGGCTTGAGCACGCGTCCTCCTTGCTACGGAGGGTCCACCTACGCCTCTAATTAACAACCAAGAAAAACGAAGACTCGGTTGATGCCAAGACCAAGTTGTGTAATGTGTGTTTTTGGTAGAGTAAAATTGTATTTAAGTGAGGTATATTTTGACGGTGAATTAGTTGTCCTATTATACTAAGTTGATGGTGAATTTGGTTGTAGAGAGAAAAAGATGATGTGACGGTGGTGAATGCAATCTTGAGGTCTCCTTATTACACTTGACGTTAATGATTTATCGGATATATTAAACCATGACTAAGCTAAGTTAAATTCTGTTCTTTAGAGTTTAGAGTTTAGACGGAGAAGGTACTCCATCCGAAAAAAGTGAAACATGCACGCTTCTAGGTTAAAGAAAACTAAACATTTTTACCCTAAACGTCGAGTCCAATTTATTTCCAACAACGGACGGATTAACCCAAATTAACATGCATGTTTTAACTTAAACTTTTATATTAATCATCTTTCATGCATCATGGTATTACAAGTAGTACGTACTTACAAGTTACAAGACACTTCGCCTAGAAAAGCCCATCCATGCATGCCATATTAGCCACACCAATATTAATTCTAGCACACTTGTTCTCTTAGAAACACACATTGAAACATAACTCAAAACAAATGGGATCGACCTTAGCCGTGTTTTTACTACTAGTAGTCCTGGCTTTCCAAGCAACTTCGCGCACCCTCAATGACCCAACGACCATGCTCGCTAGGCACGAGCAATGGATGGCTCGTCATGGACGTGTTTAGACAGATGAAAAAGAAAAACAAATATGTTTTGAAATATTTAAGAACAACGTAGCACTTGTAGAAGCACACAATGGAGGTCTTGACCAAGGCTATACACTTGAGGTCAATAAGTTCGCTGATTTAACTAACGAGGAGTTTCGTGCTTCCCATCATGGTTACAAGAAACAATCACTGTTAGTCCCTTGTCTCTAAATGAACGATGGAATAACAACAATAGTATAACTGACTTTTATTGATATATAACCGTTCATTAAGAGACAAGGGACTAACAGTGACATCAGAGCCGAAGGTTCGAACCGGAGGGAAAGAGACAGATTGATTCAGGGAATCAATCAAGAGAAGGAACCGACCGTGAGCAGCCCGGTCAGAAAGGGTTAGGAAAACCCAAAGTTGATTCAGAGAAGAGAGAAAGAAGAACCAGATCGGGATTAGATCCGTTCTTCAGAAAGGGTTAGGAAAACCCAAAATTCGATTTAGGAAAAATCGAATAGAGAAAGAGACACGATTCGATTCAGAAAAATCGAATCAGAAAAAGGGCGACCAGAGTTTGCCCTAATTTGTGTAGAAGGAAGAAGAAAGGCGTTTTTTTTGGAACAAAATAGCCGCTTTTATTAAAAGGAAAAAGAAGGAGCAGTTTTACTTGGGAATAAGAGGGCGTGTTATTTGTTTGGAAAAGGAGCCCACGAAAAAGTCCAAGTAACAGGTTTCATTATTCCTTCAAATACTTATTTTTAGAAAATTTGAGAATTTGCATATTAGTATTGTGGATTAGACAGAAAGATTTAAGTTCGACTGTTATTAGAATTATATTGGTTTTAGAAGAAAATCAAATCGAAAGATATGTCGGGAGATAAAAACGAAAACAAAGTTGTTTTCGCCACATCGTTACCATCATATCAATGCCCAGTTCAAAACAACACAAACTATACATTATGGGCATTAAGAATAAAGAAGATACTAGTGGCAAATGGAGTGTGGGATTTAGTAGAAGGAACAAGTACATCAAAAGAGATTGATGTGAAAAAGGATAGTTTCGCGTCAGCATACTTATTTCAAGGGTTACCAGAAGATTTGCAAATGCAAGTTGCGGGATGCGAAACAGCGAAAGAAATTTGGGACTCTCTAAAGTCCAGATTTATTGGGACAGAAGATGTACAACAGGCACACTCGCAACAACTTAAATCAGAATTTGAGAAACTTGTGATGAAGGAAGATGAATCTATAAATTCATTCGCCGGGAAGTTGATGAGTATTATTACAAAGGCTGCTACATGTGGATTAACGTTTGATGAGCAAACGAAAGTACGAAAAGTACTTAATGCAGTACCAGATAAATTTCTGCCAGTAGTAGCGACCATTGAAATGATTGTTGATTTTAAGACTGTAAAGTTGGAGGAGATTATCGGGAAACTTAAGACTTATGAAGAAAGGATTAAGTTTAGAAAAGCGAGTCAGGAAGATAATAGTGAGAAGTTGTTACTCACACGTCAAAGGAATAACAGAAATTATAAACACAACTATGGAAATGGAAGACGAGGAGGTGGTAATCAGACACGAGGAAGATGGAAGGATAGAGATGAAGGACACACCTCAGATGAGTCGGAAGGAACCGACAACAAACCGCGAAGGAATGGTGATAAGTCGCAAATAGATTGTTACAAGTGTGGAAAACTTGGGCACTATGCTTATGAATGTGCAAACAAGAAAAAGGAGGAAGTTGCGGCACTCTTAGTAGAGACTGATGATGAACCGGCACTTCTAATGTGCCTAATTGACGAAAATTAGAAAGTTAGAAAGCTTGGTCGTGTGATATATACGACCAAAGCGAAGCCGTGTGATGCGGAGAATAGCCTGTGAAAGGTTTAGTCAATTCAGTGAATGAATTAAAAGGAAACACGTGTGATACGATCCGTGAAGGATCAAAATAACTCTGTGAGAAAATTAAAGTGGAGGAAGTTTTTTCGTGTGATGCGAATTGGCGCGAAGAATTTGGTGTGTGAAACAACCGCGAAGAAGTATAATCTGTGATAGATTGAATGTTCAACAAAAGTAAAGAAAGGTCATGTGATATGATCAAGTTGAAGAATGAAGATGGTGTGAAGTCATCAAATATTTACCAAGACTAAAGTTTGTCACCATGCGAAAAATGCTCGGAGTTCAAGATCTAGGACGAAGCAACGATCAAGATTAGGGAGGAGAATGTGGACATAATCTCGACATTGCTTCTGGTACCTATGTAATAAACGAAAGCCGAAGGGCTAAACATGTTAAGTAGATAGTTTATAACCATCATTCGGTTAAAGTTAGTTAAAGGTAGTTAAAGGTAGTTAATGGTAGTTAATAGAAGTTAGTTAGTTAATTCGGTTATGGTTTTACCGAAAGGACACAATGGTTCATCTTGTATATATAGGGGACAAAGTCTGTAATCAAATTCAGTTTTTACAGTGATTGTAAACATATATTCTGATTCAATATAATTGAGTGATTCAATTACATAAGTTCTTCTTTTATAATCAAGACCTGGGCAACAATCACCTGCGCGTGAAACGCCGGGTGTTTTTCGTTATGGAAATGTGAGTGTAGTCTCTGACGAAGTAGATTGGAGAAAGGAAGGGGCTGTAACGTCTGTTAAGGACCAAGGCGAGTGCAGTAAGTCTACTTCTTATCTTTACACTTTAGGTTCCATTTAAATACGGGATGCTGTTAAAAATAGTGGTTTTGAAAACAGGATGCTATTGGGCCTTTTCGGCCGTCGCAGCAATGGAAGGACTGAACAAGCTCAAAACTGGAAAACTAGCATCGTATCAGAACAAGAACTAGTTGATTGTGACATTAATGCCATTAATCAAGGTTGTGAAGGTGGTCTCATGGAAAACGCCTTCCAATTCATCCAAAAACAAAATGGGCTAAGTGCAGAATCTGCCTATCCATACTCTGCAGAAGACGGTGTCTGCAACACCAAGAAAGCAGGCGTCCCAGCTGCCAAAATCTCAGGTTATGAGAAAGTTCCAGTTAACAACGAAAAGGCCCTGCTGCAGGTAACTAAATAACCGTGAGAAAGCATATAAACGGCCAGATCAAAAGTTATAACTAGCTTATAAGTCTAATGTTCTTAAATTTTTTATGCAGGCCGTCACACGCCAACCTGTTTCAGTTGCTATTGATGGAGGCGGATATGATTTCCGGTTATATTTGGGTGGGGTGTTTAGTGGGACTTGTGGAACTGATCTTGACCATGCTATAACTGCAGTCGGGTATGGTATGACGACAGATGGAACCAAGTATTGGCTGATGAAGAACTCGTGGGGTACGTCGTGGGGAGAGAACGGGTATATAAGAATCAAAAGAGATGTCTCGGCGAAAGAAGGATTATGTGGTATTGCTATGGATGCATCTTATCCTGTTTGAACATGTTCAAGTGTTGTTCTAAGACCAAATTTGTGGTATATGATGTAGTTAAGGGTGTATAACTGTATATGTGATATGATGTAAAAATGCATACAGATTACCTTCAATTGTAAATTTGTAGTATCTGTTTAGTTATATGTCATTGGAAAAGCTGTATAAACTTTGTATAATTTAGAAGAAATTATTGAAATTGTACACAGTATATTATATTGCTTTACTTCGACTTATTTAACTCTTTTGCTATCCTGTTTGATATTAACTTTTTAAGTAAAGTGCATAATACATGATTTTAAAAAAAACGTCTCATGTACCTAATTTATAATTCGCTCAATTTTCATTCATCAATTAGTAAAAGTAAGTCATCATACATCCCTGAGGACGAACGGTGTAAATATTTTGTCAGTTAAAGGGAAAAAATGCTAGTCACGTGAAGATGTGAGACAGACTTTTTGCAAACCACAGGGATGCTGGTCATGTGAGGACGTGAGACGAACTTTTTGCAAACCACATGGAGTTACTAATGAACTTTTTGCTTCACTTTTTCCCTTTTAATTGACAAAATATTTGCACCAATATTCCTTAGGGATATACGGTGATTCACTTTTACTAATGAAAATTGAATGAAGTATGAATAAAGGAAATGGAACATCCTTTTTAAAAACCACAAAGATGTGTTACACACTTTACTTTAACTTTTTTGTTGTTGGTTATATGATTAGCTTATGTTAAAGAAGTGCTTTGTTTCAACTCAACTTTGCTTAATTTGATATAAGCTACTAGTAGTAAAAGTAGACTTGACTAAAAGGTTCAGCCTTGAAAACAAAATTACCCCGATACTTTTGTACTCTAATAATATATATTGATGCATATCTATCTTATGTAATTCAGTAATTTTGTACAATTATAACAAACTTTTTCAAGGGCAGATTTTATTATCAAACTAGCAAAAAGCTAAAAAAAGATTTACAAATAAGGAGCTAACAAAGTATTTTGGATTCGGTTAATCTAAGAAATGTTCAACTTTCTATATATATTTGAGAACAAACATAAGAAAGATCATCTATACTATCAAAAATGTATTGCTGATTAGGACGTTTATGACTGAAGATGCAGCCGTTGCGAAACTATCAGATAGACCAAGTCGTGACACGCAAAATAGATTGAACAATATGCTTCGCTTGAGGACTAATTCGAAGATCTTCTACCTATTCGAAACTAGCAGCAAACGAATTAATAAGAAAAGAGCAAATCCAGCCACACAAAGACTTTATGCCATATCTCATAAGCTAACGGGCAATTCCATAAAATATGATCTATGCGCTCCGGACTTTGATTACAAACAGGACATAGAAGAGAGATTAATTCAATACCTTTCCTGCTTAGATTCCATCTTGTAGGAAGGCGATCTCGCAAAGCTCTCCAAATTATGATTTTTTTGGGATATAACGAATCCATCTAGTAGGCGTATGAACATCTGGCAAATAAAATTAGGGATATGAACACGAGTATCTTTAACTGAAAAAGAATTAGTACCACCGATGCTCTGTTCCCAAACATCAGGAATATCACAATGCACAATTATGCTAGAGATCATAAAGAACTTGGAGTTGAGAGAACTAAAAGACAACATGTTGATAATTGTGGAAGTGCGAGACATCTAACATGTCACCCTGCACACATGAGATCACCATTCATGAGCATTACCCGCCTCGTAAAAGTAATTTTGTTCACTTTAGTTAGCACACTAAAAAAAGAAAAAGCTTGTGTCATCCCATATCATCATCACTCACATCACTTGGGGTATTTAGAGCGCGCCCACTCTCACAACCCTTCTCGCGCTCATATTCCTTCCAATGAGTAATTTTACTATTTTTACAATTAGTAATTTTACTGTTAAAGGTAAAGTTGATTATCAAATACTTAGGTGTCGTTTGGTTGGGGTATATTAGAGGGAATTCATGACATTTGCATTTTAATTTTCCTCAAATATTGTGTTTGGTAACACAAATAGGAGAATTTAAAATTCCATGAATTCCCAAAATGAGAAATAAAAATGACTTCAAAAAGTGAAGAATTTTCATTTACTTGGAAAAAAAATTTATAAACTTTTATTTATAGTTGTTTTTGTTATATTTTTTCTTGGTTTGTTGTTTTTTAAATCAAAGGATATCCATCACTTTAGTCGGGTCGGGTTGGTCACGTTCGGGTCGGGTCCGTACGGGTTCGGGTCAACTCGGGTCGGGTCCGTTCGGGTTATGGTCAACCCGAATATGAGTAAAACGTAATAAAATTGATTTTTTTATCATCGTTTATATAGAAAATTTATAAAATTTATTTTAGAAAGATATTTATTTGAGTCAATCGGGTCGACCCGAAACCGCCAAAAATTTCAACCCGATACCCAACCTTATTTAGTACTCGGGTTACTCATGTTGACCCGAATAATTTTTTTTATCTGCATAACCCGACCCGAATAGGCTTAGTCGGGGTCGGGTCGGGTTTTTTTGACACCCCTATCCGTCCATCCCTAAAAAATTGCAATAATAAACAAATGACAGATTTTAAAAAATTATAAAATTCTGTCAACCAAACATGCATAGGCATTTTAAATTTCAAAATTTTAAATTCTCAAAAAACTAAATTTCCTAGAATTTAAAATTTCGAAATTTCAAATTAATGAATCAAACGGCACCTTAGGATAAAGACAAAACAAATCTACTTTTATAACAAAATGTACAGTTTGATAGAAAGTTACTAGACACTTATGTGACCAGTAAGGTCGTTTAGTAGTTAGGCATCTTTGACATTTTTACCAAAAGTTTACATGTTACATATTTTGCTAATGACAAGAGAAAAACTAATTAAAAATAAAATATCATGAAAAACCAACAGTTTAACCACAGACTTTTAGTGGTGGTAAAAAATGCGAAAAGAAAAAAAATGGGAAGGGAAAAAAAAAATAGAGGGGGGAAGGGGGGAAAAAAGGGGGGAGTCAGAAAGTAAAAAATCTTTTACCCATTTACAATCTTACCTTTTTAGCTGGGGCTGGAGAATTATAAGATCGCGGACCACAATCCAAGAAACCGTTATCGAATTGACTAAACCTATTTCAGTTCGTTTTCAGTTCCACACTCACCTCATATTCCGTCTCAATCTTCAATCCGTTCCGGTCATATGTACAACCGACCATAATCAGACTGGGCTGAAGAACCATTCGGTCCGATGTTTTGGGGCAAAATGGTTTCAGTCTGCTCAGATTTTTTGGTCCGTGTCCGGGTTTTGAACCATAATCAGCTAAGTAGCCCTTAGTCGATAATACTAGGGCCGAGCAAAACCAACCAAAAACCAAATTGAACCAACAACCGAGCCGAACCGGCCTAACCCGAACCGACCATTTTCGATTTGGTTTTTGTTTTGTATATTTATGGTTTTCGGTTTCGATTTTGCTCGGTTCGGGTTAAAACCAAAAAATACGTCTAAACTATCTACTCGGTTCGTTTTTACTCGGTTCAGTTTATGTTTTCGTCTAGGTCAGTTTTCGGTTCGATGGTCGGCCTTTAATATACATTTGCTTTGGGATTAACTGAATCGAATATTTGACTCCAAAAAAGTCAAACAAAAGAAAAAACTAAAAACCAGGTGACGTCTAATTCGATTTATTGTAGCTAAAGAAAAAACTCATCTATAGATGATTTTCAGCTCATAAACCCAATAATAATATTAATTTTCAGGTACTCGTAATAATTCTTTATACTTGAGTTTTAAAACCCGATTTGTAATAGTTTATAACTGATCTTCATCTTTGTTAGGAATTTATGATTTTATTTTATAGTTAGATGAATAATTGTGAACATACTAGCTTATGTTGATTATATTATGTACATGTACATTGTTGTTAGCTCTAGTGTTTAAATTGTTTGGTCTGTCGTTCGTTGTGTTCTTTTAAGGATATAATTTCAAAGTATGGCTGGAAGCGAGAACGGGCCTGTTCTGCAATTTGCGCCTTTTCAGAGTTCTGTTGATGAGGCTTTTTGGCATGGATTGTCTTCGTTGAAGCTTAATAAGCTCAAAACTGACGAATCGCCGGTTTCTATAACGGGTTTGTTTCTATTACTTCTATGCTTTACGCATCGGTGTCTTTGGCTAATTTTGTTATGTTAATGCTGATGAAGTAGTTAGTCAAGATGCTACGTAGTAACTATTAACTTAATGGATGAGAAACTGTTACAA
>BQNB010140388.1:0-12291 GCA_026074375.1 Tanacetum coccineum | reverse complement strand
CTTAATTTCAAACAATGTTCCACTAATTCACCATTTTTCAACAAAATGGCAAAAATCCATATTTCGCAATGTTCACCAAAACGTATTTCCCAAACGACTTCCAAAATAAATTCATAAACATGTTTCGCTTTTCAAAAGTCTGTCAAATCTCTTAAAATGGCTAGTTTACGCTTATTGGGCCTTAAGGCCCAATAAGGATCCATTAAGATATTCATACGTATAATATATACTTTAGGCCCAATACTAAAGCCCATTAGTAAATATAAGCCCAAAACAATAGCTAACAAAATAGTCCAGACCACAATAAGCACTCAATAAGCCACGGCTTATTGAGGCTTATTAGGCCGTGAGCCCAATAGCTCCAAAACCCATTCCATAAGCTTAAAAATAAGCTAATAAGCTACGTATCATATTTGGTTATCACCATAAGCTATAAAAATAGTCCACAAAATATGACATACCAGGGTAATAACCAAAAATACTTCTACTTACTACCTAGTGGTTTTCGAACCACCTTAAGCCCAAAATAATCCAAAAAGTGCTTATAAATAAGCTATTATCCAAAATAAGCTAATTAGCAACAAATATTTTTCAACCATCACGACCACAATATTAAAACTAACAAAATCCTTTTTCCTTTCCTTTTATTTTCGAACCAAACGCACCTTATTATCTTTCATTTTATTTTTGAATTTTGGTTTTTACGACGATCAACTTGTACAACTAACATCTATGCATCATATGGTATTCAAAAGTACAAAAATATTTGAAATAAGATGACTTACAAAAATTATCACTTTTGAACAAGATCGACACGAACCAAACAACCAAACAACCCAAACTTGTACACGATTCGTGACATTCTCGTTCCATATATACCTTAATTCCATTTCAAACTGTAGCATCTCATATTTTACAGTCAACATTTTAACCGAGCTCTAAATTCCATTTCAAATTTTTAAGGAAATTATTATTTTGTTTTTAGCCGTTTTAACGAAAATCATTGTTTTAGCTATTTTCGAGTCGTGATTTGGACTTTATCCATTTTAGCTTTCGAGATATCGATAATTTCATAATTTAGCCATGAGAGCTAATTTTATTTTATTTTTATTAATTTTCATCTTTTATCCGCGTTTGGCCGAAACCGCGTCAAAATATTATTTTTACAATTTTTAATATTTCAATTAAGTGTTTTAAAAACAAATATTGTGGAATAAGTGTTTTAGAAAAATAATAATAATAATATAATTTATAAACATAACATATAATCCAAACACTCTTTTTAATTGTTTCTTTGTTTAGACTCCATCAATACTAGAAACCAAACACCCCCTTATTATATTTTACTCCTACTAAATCCTAAACCAAACACACCCTTATATTTGTATTTTCTCCATCAAAACACTAAACCAAACACCCCCTTTATGTTCCATTAGCTCCTACAAATCTATAAAACAAACACACCCTTACATATATTTTTTACACAAAAAGGAAGATCTCATCTAAAAATCATAGTAACGAAAAAAAGGTTTGACATTTTCTTCTTCCCTCCTTTACTGTGTGTCGACACAGTCATCTCCACCACCATCAATTGATCACTCTCAAATCATTCCTATACAAATCCCCATCATCCTTTTGATGATTAAACCACCATGCATCAAGAATTAAAAAGTTCTTGATTTTATTTAACTTTTGATTCTTAGGTTTTTATCTAATTGGGTGCAATTAAATCATCAAGGGTGCGATTGCAAGTCTTTTTAACAAGATTAGTTAATCAAAAATCAAGTTTGGGTCTTTGTTTTGTGTTTGTGGGTTTCATCAATTGAGGGAAAACACAAGAGGGTTTCGTTTGATCATTGTCTTCTATTCTATTGTGTTTGTAAGCCTCTTGTTTCCATGTTGTATTGATTTAATTTTATTTTTATGCATATGTTTGATTTTTACTTTTTATGAGCATGCTTGTTCTTGAGTTTGTTTGATTTTAGGTTTGATCATGAATATCATGTTTTGATGTGTGAGATATGTTATTAGGATATGTTATGGCATTGCAAGTGAATAATTGGTGATTTGGATAAGTTTTGATGGGGTTTCTAGGTAGTTTTATGGACTGTTTTTAGATCAGTAGCAAAACGTGGCTTTTCCTAATACTTTTTGGCCTAGAGCCTGTGAATAAATAACATGGTTGGATAGATATAGTTATAAGGTTCATGTGTCTAATTGGATGGTTTATCAACTCCTCCAGATGAAGGAGTTATGGCCGTTTTACAATTGCTAGTCAAATTTGGAACATTGTTTGGAAAACAATTTAAACTCTAAGTTAATGCTCTAAAATGTAGGATAGGAAAACTAATCTCAGTAGTATACATCTTAATCTAACTTCTCCTAGTGGATTCACTTTAATAGCTATTACGGTTTAAAATGCGACAAAATTAGTGTTTGGTAGGAAAATTTAGGACTGCTGCAGACCAGCAGTATAAATGGGTTAATTGCAACAAACTCTTGGCCTAATAAGGTCTGGATTATTTGATGGCGTTGTATAAATAAGTTCAAGGTACATGTTTCGAATTAGATAGAGCCATATCTCCTCCAGATGAGTGAGGTATGACCGATTTACGAAAACTAGTCAGTTCTAAACTACTGTTTAAAAAAGGGATTTAACTCCATATTTTTGCACTAAAGTACTAAGTTTTTAAAACATGGTTAAACACTAGATATCATAAGCTTTCATATCTCTTTGGATTCAACTTGATTGCTATTATAGAATAGGATTTATGGCCAAAACCGTAAGTGTTAGGAATTCAGCGAACTTTTTGTTTTGAGTTATGATTAGTAAAAACTCATTTCCCGTAGATTGGTAAATGGTTTAATTAAAAGGCCTAATGGTATGGAAACTAGATTTAAGTATCTTTCCAAGGGTGAAAGCCCCATCTTTGTATCTTTTATAGGTTAAATGATATGGTCTTGTAAAGTTGACTAAAATTTAGCAACATAGTTTTACGCCTTTTCTTGACAAATAAAAGTGCGGCCACATAGTAATAAGATAAGAATCGCTAAGCGAGACTTAATAGACACTTAATGTAGTATAAGTGCAGGTGGTATACCAATTTTGGGATAAAAATACTTCGGTTAAGTAATAATGCAATGCCGTGCATATCTTGAAGACATATCTCATAATCATGTGTTTATATTTATGTATTGGTTTCTTTATCATACTAAGTCGCGTCACGCCTTTTTAGGTGGTGCTTAGGCGTACTTTTCTTTCATTCAAAGATTCATCTACTTCTGATCTCCTTGCTAATACGGTGAGTTCATAGCCCCACCTTTTCTCTTTTAATGGTTTTCATAAACTGTTTTCGGGGTGAGAATACATGCTCGTTTTACCAAGTAAACTTATTGATTTCTACTACTTAAGCGTTACGTGACTATCTTTACAAAAGTTTTTACTTGCTTACGACATGACTTCTAAAAACATGTGTGATACACGGTTGTTTCATATGAACTGATTTAAAGCTTGATTTGTTTACTACATCATTTGAGATCATTATATTCCTATATATGAAAACCGTGAGTTTTGAACACATTACTTGTTTTACTTTGGACGCAAGTGCTTTTCAAATTGTATGCTATCCAGATTATTGCCTGAATATTATTGCCTAAGTCCTTTATCTGCTACTTAAGTCCCCTGTTTATCATGAACCGTCAGTTGCTATTGTAGTGAGCGCGAATGTTGTGGATAGATCTATCGGGACTGACAATCCCCGTCTACTTTTCCGGACTTTATGGTTTTTAGATAACCATGTGACGCATTTAACATTTGAGGTATCCTTGGGGTTATAGCAGTATACCCTACTTTTATTGGGGCAAAAATCTTGTTAAGGTGTCGGTGTCATGAGCTTAGTGCAATAATATATACTTAGACTTGGTGAATTTGTTTCTCTTGTCTACATTACTTGTTTTGGACTTCGGAATATGTACTTAGTCCACCATTACTTAAGTCTTGTGGTCCACTTTTAAATACTTCCTGATTTATGGAATCACTACTTGGATTTTGGAAATAATACTTTGAATGTTGAAACGCTACTTTTCTTCTGAAATATTTCTTAAATTATTTCAACACTGCTTTTACTTAAACCTATGAATTCACCAACATTATTGTTGACGTTTTTGCATGTATTTTCTCAGGTTATTATATTGATAGCTGAGCATTGGGAGCATTCGAGACGCGCGGATATCAAAACTTTAAAGACTTGGTTTTTCTTCACATTCGACAACCATTTATTATTAAAATATACAAAGGAGTCATGTTTAAACTCTTGTAATCTTGTTAAAAGCAAATTATTGGGACCTGAATTTACTCTGATTTATTTAAATTGAATGTGACATTTTATTAAACGTCTCTTTTGAGATCGGAATATACGAACCCATTTTTCCCATCTAGTTCCTTTTGATACTCAGGTTTTAAGATGGGAGAGTTAATTGATTTTCATTGCTAGTATACAAATTATCACGAGACTAAATAGTGTGACAAAAATCCATACGAGTTTGTACTGTTGTATGAATCTTGTTGGATCATGAAATGATATAGATTTGGGGGTTTTAAAATATGGGTATGATTATAAGTGGGTTTGGTTTTAGTTTTGAGTAGTTTTTTGGGTTTTGATTTGAGATGAGTTGTTGAATTTTGGATTTAAGTGGAATTGAATTAGCCATTTGGGTTAAATTATTATGTAGTCTTGAAGTAATCGGATCTTGGATTCAAAATATGAAAAGAAATTAGGTAGTGAATTATCATAAATTAACATTAGATTTGATAGACCCAAAAGTTATCAAAGATGAAAATTTATCAAAGATGGCAGTTGGTTGTCGGAAACGGTGGCTGAAAACTGGGTTTTAAGATGAGGAAGATGAAGATCTTGAACAAAAGGGTATTTTTGTCAAATCACTCGTAAAATTAGTCATAGTAGTACATAAATCCGTGGTATGTTAGTGATAATGAACTTTTTTTAAGTATGTTATGCAACCTAGTATATTTGAAAAAGTATATTACCTTTCTTTAGCCTTTGCCCTTTGCTCTTTGGAAGAGTCACATTCTTTACTCGCACAATATCTCCTTCTAAAAGCATATTTTTCTTCATGTGGATGAAGGATAAAATATGTCTAGATGAGCAAACTTAAAGATGCAAAAAGTGTTACCTGCACAATAGCATGAACCAAAGCTGAATAGCAGAAAGTAAAATAAGAACTCTAGAATAGCACAATTTGACATTGTGTCAATAGAAGCATTATGTAGCTTGATTATAGGATAACCAATGTAAAGTGAAGTTGTAGTAAAAAAAACCTTATTTTTATAGGCTAACCAAGGCATCTGAGGTGATCAAGAGCAGATGAAAGGATTATAGCGAACTTATAAGGAAAAAATTTCTAGCATTAAAATAGAGAAATGACTCACTTTTTTCACCATTTTCTATGTGGGACTGACACCATAATGGCAGAGGTTATATAAAAAATATAGGAAGTTTTAAGTTTGCTACATGTACCTTTAGTGCTTCAGCTATTGAGTATGAGACAGAGACAGTCCATCCATGAACGTGATCGAAGAAAATCCATGAACCGTTAGTAAACTGTCTACACATTTAATGGAAATAAGTAATATGTGGAGACTCACAAGTACCTCATGGATTTCATAGTGTCGTTTGGTTTGATTGAAAAGCAGGAGCAGATTACTTTTACATAACAGATTATGTACCAATGTTTGATCTGTATGCACTATATTTTGGATACCACTAACCTTGTTCCAGTATGCATTATATATCCAATCCACCCATCTACTTATATCCTCAATCTAGGTAGTATTATAGTCAGCGTATAAACCTAAAACCTAAATTTCACTATAACAGGCATACCCGCTTACAATTGATCAATTAGCTGATCTTGATATGTATTTTATATCGATGACATAACAATTGAACAAAACATAATACTCATATTTAATGACATTAAAAAACATACCTTTCAATAATCTTATCATATTACAAATTGACAACATCCATATCAGCATAAATCAATGTTGGAACGTACGGATGTGTTGTGTAGATGACCAATTAAGGTTGTATTCTATTATTATTTTCGATTTATGCATCTGAGTATAATTTAGGGTTTGGGTAAGCATGTTTGGTCGTGGTGGTCGGGTGGGGTGGGGTGGGGTGGGGCCAATTAAGGTTGTATTCTATTAATGAGACTTTTGTTTGGGAAAGTTCTATGACTTTATTGTTGACTTTGATTAAATATTATAAAGTTACATTACATGCTTCTTTTAGCCCTTGGAGTTTTAAACTTTTCAGTCATTTTTTTAAAGTTGTTTTTTCACACTTATGCCACATAAAGTTTTTGGCGTGTTGATTCGGTATACACGTTTTTTGTCAATTTTGACCGAATATAATTCAATTTTGACTTTTTATTAGCCAATCAGATCGCATGATTTTACCTACGTGGCAAAATTAAGCTTTCTGATTGATCCAATTTTTATATTCATAAGATTCAATCTCATACAAAACTCTGAAATGATATAATTTTTTTATTATATAAAAGATTTAACACGGTACTATCAAATCAGGGCGGACCTAGAACTTAGTGAGACCATATGCAAAAAGAGACTGTAACGTAAGAATAAAAAAATATGGATTAATTAAAAAGTTATCACTTGCATTTTAGAAAATATTGTGATCTTTAATAATCCATATATTGTTACTGAATACTAGTTTTAATCCCCGTGCACGCACGGGGCTTGTACCTTATGGTTTTTAAATATATTTATAATTTTTATTTTTTCTATGAAAGTTTAAGGGGTTATTTGTTTTTTTTAAAGTCATAATAAAATTTGTAAATTTATAAATTTACACTTAACTCTATACATTTAAAATTAAACCACTAAAGTTTTATTAATTATCTCCTCTTTTTTTCAAGTTTTTGTTTTTATAAATTTGACACATATATTTTTATGTGTTTTTTTTTCTTTATCTGATTTCTCCACCAAAATAATAATGCCAATTTTAGAAGTATTTAAGCTTTTTAATTAAACATATATTCAAAAATAATAAAAAATTTGAAGCATCATACCTAATAAGGAAAGATTCTTTTTTTTTTGAAATGCAAAAGTCCCCACTTTTCGTTTTCCTTTATTAAGTAAAAGATTTAACATCGTAATATCAAAGTGCATATATTTATAAAAAGATAATTAAATGATTCGCGTAATGGTATACTCACTACAAAACGTAGGGGAATTCTCCACGGTTTAATCAATCGTGGGTTTTTTTATATGGATTATAATTTTGTCATATTTATAAGTGTCACAAATATTTTAAAAGTAATTCATACATATAAGTAAGAATGATCAAAACTGACTGCGGACCGGACCGAGAAATCGGACCGAACCTATTTCGGTCCTGTCCTCGGTCCATCATTTTCCTTATTTTCGGTTCTCGGTCGGTCGGTCTGGTCCGGTTCGGTCTTACGAAAAAACGGCAATTATGCCTTGTTGGACCGGACTGGACCGAAGACCGAATCAGACCGGGCCAGACCATTTCGGTCAAGTGTTTTAGACAAAGTCGATTTCGGTTCGGTTCGATTTTGGTTAGTCCGGTCCGGTTTCGGACCGTGAGCACCCTGCATATAAATGTGTACAATTACAACAAAGCTATACTTATAAATGAAGTAAGAAATTTATTTAAAAGTCACACTTGTGAGTGTAAACATTTTGACACTTTGTTTACACTTTTAGGTGTGGATATTTAGCAATGTTTACATCTTGTGCAATTTTACCACAATTCTAAATGTGGGCATTGAAAAATATGTTTCCACACTTTTAACTATAGACGTTTAGATTATATTTTTCGCACTTATATGTAGGGGTAAGCAAAACGCACAGCGGACCGGACCGAGAAACCGGCCTAAACCGGACTGGACCGAACCTATGTGTGTCACCCATATTGCCTTAAATAACTGTTTAGACCCTATTTCTAACTGGTGCAGATTTGTGTACTTTTTAAGCTTATGATAGAATACATGTTATGAGAGTGTAATTGAGTGATCACCCCGAAAATGAAAAACTTAGACTAGCGAGAGTTGAGTGATTTTGATCCCCATTTCGTGAGCTGTTTGGCTTTGATGTTTTCTAGCATAAGTAAATTATGAATTCATTTTTCGAGTTAAATTGGAGAAATCTTTTTATATGTTATTCTAACAGGTCTACTTGAGGGAAAGTAAAAATCAAGTGGAGGATATTTGATAACATCAAATACTTAATACTTTTTAGTATCAAAATCCCTATCAAAATGCTTGTAATTATTATATAAATGCCTAAAAATGATACTTAATCACTTCTTATGTCGTTTACAGGAAGAATACGAGCATCGGAACAAGAAACACGAGAATTGGATGAGAAAATCAAGCAATGGACATATTCTCAAGGCCGTTTATGACGTAACTACCCCACAGGTATTACGCCGTAACCCATAGAAGGAAAGTATGGTCATCATCAAGGTTACGGCGTAATTGCTTAGTAACATTTACGCCGTAACGCGCCACGTTAAGGAATAATGACTCATTGTTATAGCGTAACAAGGACGTTATAGTTACGTCGAAACGTATTTTAAGCCTACGGAATGGAAGCCCAAGTTAGCATGGTTACAGCGTAACCAAGTGCAGCGGTTAGGCCGTAACAGGATCGAAAGATATAAATAGAGCCCTCATTCTGCACATTCGACATCAACCCTTCTAGCACTGTCACACCTCGAAAATTTCAAGTCAATATTTTAAACTTTTTTGATAATTATATTTGACTTTTATACGTTACGTTTGAATCTGGCAGTTTACCAGGAAGTTAACCCGTGTAAATATGAAAAACGTCATCAGACACGTTCCGACTTTGGATTTTGATTAGTTTAGATATTATATGAGTTATTTTATCTTTTCTAAGTGTTTCGTATTTTACGATCACTCCCGGTATTTATTTTTACGCTTTAACGTTTAAATTACGTTTTTCGTGTTTTTGACCTAACGGAACCCCAAAAACCCGAAATCTTTTCGTGTAAACTTTAGTTATCGTCCATCTCATGTTCTTAAGTCAAAAATTTTGTTCATATCCCTTCCCTATGAATTTCGGACGCCTAAGTCCCAAACAAAACCACCATAAACCCTAAATTAATTCAAGAGCATCTTTGAAAAACAACATCACATGCATGCATAAAGAAGAGATAATGACATACTTGTTTTATCCTCACTACAAGCCAAGTATTTCTTACACTTCACATGTTGACATTGGACCACTTGAGCACTAGGGAATTCAAATGAACCTTGGAGCCAAAATATGAAGCCATTTAAGCTAAACTTGGAGCCAAAGCTAAAAAATTTATCCTCTTTCCCCCTCCTTTGACCCTATTCGGCCGAACCCCTACACACACTCTTATGGTGTGTTTGAGTCACTTGTAACCCTAAAACCCTAACCCTTATTCTATAAATACCCACTTATAAACACACATCTCTTTTAGTTCATTCCATTAGGCAAAAATTGTTTTCTTTCTCTTTTTTCTTCTCCTAGCCCATGACACACACTAACACACACACACACACAATCCATACTTTTGATTTCTACTAAGATTCACACATCTTAAACTTCATTTTATCAAGATCCAAGGTTATTCCAAAAAGGTTTCCTTTTGATTTCAAGTATTGCAAGGGTTTACAAATTAGGGTTTGATTATTATTTAGGGTTTTTCAAGATCTAGTGATTTTGGGTATAGATCGTGTGTTATTGCTTCTTGTTCTTCATTCTTGTAAGTGTCTTGATCTTTTCTTGTGATTTGCTTATGCTCTTTCTTATATGTTCAAGATCCATACATCCATATGTTGTGTTTTAATTTTTGAAAGATTATAAAACAAGATTTTATAAATAATGATGTTACCTTGTTTTTACTAGTTAAATATTATGTACTTGGTGAGATGAGAGTTGAATGAGAGTTGCAACAATAGAAATGAAGGGATTAGGTTAGTTTTAGGAATAGTTTTGTTGTGGATTAGTTGTGAATGAAGATTAGGCTAGATTAGGCACTATTGTAAAGTTTGGGTGGATTTTAGTTGCATTTTTGACAAGAAGTGCTTGCTGATCCAAAATTGTTTTGGGGGTTTGGTCGACCTAAAAATGTTTTCATTAGGCGTAAAAGTAGTTTTTGGAGAGCTCGTTTCAAGTAGATATATTTTCATATATCATACATTAAAATCGGACTTAAAACGACCAAGATATAGCCAAATGAAACATGAAACATTTTTCGACAAAACCGAATGAATAGTTGCTGATGTGAATAGTAAAATGGGGTTTCGGACACTTTCGGATATTTTTGAACTTTCTAAACACTAGCGAAACATATAGTAACACATATATATTGATTAGTATCGTTTAAAGACGTCGTTAACATATTTTAGGAAAAACGTTAAAGTTACTAAAAATAGTAAGTTTGGTAAAATTTAGCGGAACGGACATAGAAGTTAAGCGATTAAGGTTAGTTAGTGCGTTTTGAGAATATGGAAACTTAAGAAATATAGGGGACGGTATTAACTTTCCGAAACTAAAAACTTTCCTAAAATAGAAACTTACTAAAAATAGTAATTTTTTATTAAACGCCGAGACTTAATGAAAAAATATATGATTTATTTCGTCATAATTTGATAATCAAACTAAAGCAAACACACATGGATGTATTTTGGTGATGAACATATTGTGCAATTCTTGGCATACTTTCCGTGTTCCTAAGACGCGTTATTATTCTAGGTCGCGGCTAGATTTCTATATCATATTTTCTTGCGTGATTATCATTTGCTCATCTTGCTAAGGTGAGTTCATAGCCCCATGTTTTACTACTTTTGTTTTACTATTTTGGGATGAGAAACATTACTTGTTTTTAAATGATGGACACAGTTACTTTACGTTTCCTTTTTCCTGATTACGTGTTGCCTAAGTAGCGAACAAACCATTAATGCCTGAATTATCATGAACCGTCAATTGCTTAACCGACTGTACTGGTTAAGTAAGCGCGAATGTTGTAAATAGATCTATTGGGAGTAATTATCCCTATTCGGGTAAGTAGCGCTTACTAGATTCAGAGGTCCCGAACAAACGGATATATACCATGTCGGATTGTCAATAGGTGATCTTGGTCAGATACCTTTAGGGCGAGTAATTCTATTTGGCATATAAAATGATTCCTTTTAAATTGAGCTTCGGTGTCATGAGCTTAGCGCAAACGTAAATTTCTTTTTATGTGAAGTTGTATCTGTTATAACTGTCACTGTACTGTGAACTTGTGGTCCACTTTTAATACTAAATTCAAACCTATGAATTCACCAACTTATGTTGACGTTTTAGCATGTTTTTTTCAGGTGCTTAGCGTTGGATGTCTTTGCTTGCTTTATGGTGTTGCCTTGCATTGGACCGATTTTCAAGAATTATTATTATCTATGTTAACATCGTTGTCAAACTTTAAAACATTTTATTCACTTCCACATATTATCGTTGGGCCTATGTAAAACTTTAACTATTTTAATTAATGCAACGATATTGGATTTTTAAACGTACCCCTCGAGGTCGTTCTTTGTATCTTGTGTGATGTGTATTATGACGTCACGCCCCCAGACACGTGTTTTTGACTAGGCCCCGTTTGGGGATGTCACAGATTGGTATTCAGAGCCAAGGTTATAGAGAACTAGGTAGTATATTTAGGTCTGGTATATAACCAGTATGTGATCCTACGTGTTTACCTGCTTATATATATATAATTACTATCGATAAGTATACGAGTATAAGTATAATACATTTCCATAATTATATTACGTTTATTTTGCCTTACGTAGATTTTCTCATTGGTTTTATATAAAGTTATTTATATAAATAATAGATCTTTCCCCCAAGACATTGTGAGTTGCACAATGGTCTCTAAACGTTTCTCAAGACATCGTGAGTGATACGATTGTCATTAAACCTTTTTCATAAATTTACAATATACTATTTTGCATAACATCAAAACTTGTCACAGTCTTCCGATCCTACGTTATCTTATTGTCCGAACCCGAATGCAAGTTAAGCACCCATCCCATACTTTTGTTTCTCCTACGTCGTCTCATACCGTCATCTAGAAACATGTAGATTAAGTTGAACATGACTTTAAACCATCACCTTGCAACATTTCATCTTTAGGACACGACTTTGGGGAAGCCGACTTACTTTATCTTTCTTTTACTTCT
>BQNB010140387.1:0-13510 GCA_026074375.1 Tanacetum coccineum | reverse complement strand
TTGTGTTAGAGTAATTTGGTCTACCTTGGTCTCTCCGAGGATGAAAATTTTCTTTTCTTCCCAGAGAAGGTGTTTTAGACCTCATTGTGGGTTTAGTAAATCCAACTTCGGGATTTAAGGAGGGTTTGTAAAAACTTTTTACCTCATCATCACTTGCAATAGGAATTTTAGTATTGTTTATAAGTATAAATTTTAGTTTTTAGTTTAGGTTTGATTCTATCAATTTTTCTTTCGACTCGACTTCTTGAGCTCTTACAAAATTTACTTGTTTGGTTTCGCTAGGTGACCCTTTGGTAAATTTAAATCCTAAGCTGGAATTATCTCCAGAAGGTTTTTGAGAACTTATTATTTTCTTAAGTGAGTGACTATTATCATTAAATTGATTTAGCCTAGATATTTCTTTTCTAAGTTTCTCATTTTCAAACTTAAGGTCTTGACATAATTTGCATTCTTTATTTACTTCCTTACCTTTTTCTAACCTAGATAATTTATCTTTTAATTCTAGTGCTTCATTCTCTAATTTTATTTTAGCTTGTTTTAGAGTTTTATTTTTAGCTATGACTTTTAGTCCTATTTTGCATAGTCTACTATATTCACTATCTAAGTGTCACACCCCGACAATGGCGGAACTCGGGAATGCAACATAATGATCAATCATAACACAATATACAAAATAGAGAAAACTACATTGCATAAACTCCAAGTGCTATGAAGACCATCAACCTTGAACAAACTCAAGTGATGTCCCAAATCGCAACTAAAATCCACAATCTCTTACAATTATTCCAATGCCCTCACAGGGGACCAAAATTCAAACTTATTCCATAACATCCAAAACTATAATCAAAATAACAAGCAAGCAAGACTTCAAATGAAATTCCACTCGGGATACTTCTAAGTCTGCTATCAATCACCAAACTATTCCTCTTTCACTTCACCTGAAAATGATACTCGAAAACGTCAACAATAATGTTGGTGAACTCATAGGGTTTTTCAAGTTTGACCTTAACCAAAAGCTGTACCAATACTTCAACAGTGGTCGTTTAGTGCTATATGACAGTGAATATATGCAAACAACCCAATAAATCAATAACCATATGTCACTTACGTACCTAAAGGGCCTACCAGCTGGAGTACTAAAATTAGGGCAGGACACACACAAACCTGGGCTAGGCTACTATCCGCTCAATATATACACAAATACTAGGTAGGCGTACCCATCCGATCCAACAACAATCATGCATCACATAATATTAATCATAGCTAGTCATAAGTACATACCTTGTCCCAAAACAAAACCACATTACGCACAGATCAGTTCAAACAATTTTTAAAACACATTTGAGTATCATTTTCCCTCAACGGAAAAACCAGTAAAATGTAAAAAGTGGGGCTACGAGAACTCACCTCAAGCAAGTCTTTAGCTACCATCTTCAAATCACACAAGCAATGCAACGACGCCTCGTACATGACCGAGTCCAGTTAATGTCCCATTTTATCATCCCATTTTTCAAAACAATCTTTACGTTTGATGCATCTAGGAGTTTAGTAAGCGTTGTACAATTACCCAAAACAGTTTTTTAGTGGCTGTCTGATGGTTGTCGACTTAGTTCCACAACATATCAATCTCATTCTCTGTAAATACATACTTATACTATTTAGCGTAAAATAGATAAGTAAATATAATAAATTTTATAATTATTAATTATAAATTTATCTCGACATGTCTATTCGGTAAAACTTAAGCCTATTTCAAAAATAATCATTATACGGTTGAAATGAATCTGCTTTACCATAATAAACACTTTAATCGAAAGTTTCAAGATAATTGTATTTTTGTCTGTATGTTTGTAAAACTTAGATTCGACCTTTTTGTGAATTCAATGCTTGCACAATATGAACAATGTAAATATATAAAGTAAGACAAGAGATAAGAGTAAGAACAATCAAACCACAACGCGAGGATTTATAGTGGTTCGGTAACGAAGCACCTCTTCGCCCTACTCCACTCCCCGAGCACCAAACTCGAGAGTTTTCTTCACTATGTCAACAAACTCCCTTATGGCGGAGAAAACCGTACACAACGTTGCTTATATCAATTTCTGACACTAAGCTAGATGTCGAGTTCTAATCTTAGCTAGAACCAATCTATCCACAAGAGACCACAATTCACGACTTGTACACGACATCACAACTTCAACGACTTTCTTCACAACTTCACACCAACTTCAAAACTTCACGACTTCTACAAGTTCTTCTTTCTAGAACTTCACACTTCTTCACGACTTCCGCGACTTCACTACACCACACTACTTATATCAACAACTACCTAACACTAATTGGTAAAACACAACGATCATAACTAATAACTTATCAAAGGATCACCAAGATCTAGCTACTAAACACACAACAACACGAATTACTTTGATTTACAAATATGTGATATGAAGTGCCCAACAAGATTTCAATGCACACTAAGGTTTAATAACTTCTTCACTGATGTTGGAAAGTATTCTTCCTCTTGCACTTGAGGAATATAGCTTGGATCACTTGGAAACAAACTTTAATGATAAAATGATCAAAGGAATTTAGAGAGGAATAATGTGGGCTGTTTTTTAGCAAAAAGAATGATGCAAAAAGGTGAGAAAAATGTTGGAGAATAGTCCAGTATTTATAGGACAAAAAGGAGGAGCGGGATCTATGGCCGGCCCCCATCAAATAGGGGTCGGCCCCCTTAAAAAATAAGGGGGCCGCCATGTAATTAAGGGGGCCGCCCCTTATTCAGACGCTCCCTTTTTGTCCTATTCAGGGGAGGTGTTTACTGGACCATTCTTTCTAGCCGTTTTTATGGTTCGAAAATTTGAAAATTCAAAATGTATATTTATTGAATAAAACATTTCATTTTTTAAATGAAAAAAAATGTTTTTTGATATTATAAAAGGTTTACACAACAAATTTAAAAAGTTCCTTTGATCAAAAAATGCACAAGCATTTGGTTTATTCATACCTTGGAGTGATATAAGTTTGAAATGAATATTTACTACTAAATACTTGATACGTTTAATTTTACCGTTGAACGGTTTCTATATTTTGGTGATTATCAAAACGTAAGATGTGAAAAAATAATTTTATTTATTTTTAGGACATTATATTTGATCAACAAGTCCTGTTTGATCCTTATCCTTATTCGTATATTTCCACTGAGAGATTTAATTCTTCTCTTTCAACTTCTTTAGACAATGTCTTTCTCTTGGGACTGAGCTTTCAATTCATTTAATTCAAACAATTGATCAAAACTTGTGAGCACTTTGATTTGAAAAAGAATTGTCCCTTTGGAAAATTTCATGATTAAGTTGAGTAATCACTTCTAACGAAATGAGGAATGTGTTTCAAGATTGGTAAACCTTTTGAAACATTATAACGTAAAATCTCTTTCAAACAAAATCCTGTTGAAGCTCAGTCCTCAAGTTTGAGACACTTTTCACATCAATGCACATTCATAAAGGCAAAATACCATAGAGGAAATTTACAAGCAAGTTCATTATATCTTGGCTCATCACTTTGTTCCAAGAGTCGTTCATGTTTCGTTCAAAGCTAGATTCAGTTTAACTTTCAAATGTTTTTGACTCTACAACGATGTAGGTTCCGACAGCACTGTTTTCCATTGAAAGAAGATGTTTTGAAACTTCACAAGTTCATCAACCAATTGTTGATTGAATGTACTAAACAAGTCCTTCAGAGCTTTACAAATGTAATTATTTTTTCATTCCTAAAACAAGCATTTGTATGTTCGAAACCCCAGCACGGCCCTCATGATAGTTGTGGCTGGTTTTCTTTCTTTGACATCACATCAAAGTTAGCAAGATGGTATTAAAGTTCTTCAAACTATTTTAAAAAACAAAAAATTAACCATGCTGACTTTTTGGAAGTTCTTAGGACCTCCAACATGGTGGGTCTATCAGAAAGATCGTAGTTCTGAGGAACACACAGAGAGTTATGCGACCAAAAGCTTGTTCAGCAGAAAATTCAGTTTTGTGGAACAAACCGTGTTTCAAAATCTTTAATAAAAGTTTATTAAACAACAAATACTAAAAAAAGATTGGTGGTGGTAATCAATTTATTTTATCTTTTCTGCATCATATTGTCTTTATGTTTTATAAGAAGCATTTTTGAACGGCTCTCTTCAGCAAGTGTAAAGGTCTCCTTCTCTAAGTCAGGGAATCACAAATAGGATTGGTTTTTCTGAATTATTCACCAACATATGCCAGAAGAGTTCCAACTCTAGCTGAGCTTTCTTCAAATAGAAAAGATTTTGAAAACAAGCTTGTTTATGGTATTATCATAGAAAAACTAAGGTTCGTCAACATGTGAACAGTTTGTAGCAACTTTTAAAAACATATTATCTAGTGTTTGATCTGCTTTTTCTAAGGCTATTCCTATCTAGTTTCTAGCTTCTCATTCTTAAAATCATGTTTGAGAAGTGTAAACCGTTTAAACAAAAAGATTCCTTTTCTTTTAATGTTTTGAAAGAGTTCGTTAAGATGATAATCTCAACCAGATACTGCCACATGAATCTGAAAAACGTTATCTAGACTCTTTAAATCAACGTTTTGTCGTCTTTCAACACTTAGACTTTGTTCCTTAAATCTTTCAAGCTCCGCAGTTAAGTATCATTGACAACTTTATAATTTCAGATACGTCAGGTACACAGAACTACTTGGGTTTTTAGTTGGTTCAATCACAGATAAAATCAAATCAACCTTGTGTGCAAAATGTTAGAATTTTGAACAACTACCTTTGTGATTCAATCAGATACTGAGAATAAGGAATGCTATTGCTATCACTCATCTAGTTTAATTCAGTCTCCTGAATGATTCCCAACATTTGCCTATTCAAAAACGGCAATAGCCTGCACAAACTGATTAGTCATAATCAGAGTTATTTCTTCACATTATAATGAGTGGTGTACCAAAGAAAGGGAGCGTCTTGAACCATAGGAGATAGAATTTGTCATGAGAAGCAACTTGCAGTGTTAAGTTTCATCCACAATCAGAGTCAAATGCATCCAGAATCATCAGGTTTTGATAATCAGCATTGTGATTAAGACATCTGTGTGGCTTGACACTTCTGGTATTCCTGGATCAGCCCAAAAATGCGAGATCCACCTCATGTAAAATTGACCACTTGCATGAGCTTGAACCAACAACTACTTTGTCTATAAAACCAACGAATCACCCCTTTTCCTCTTTGGTTTTAGGTGCCCTGTTTGGAACATGTGCCTTCCTCTTTGCATTGTAGCAGATAACTGTTCTATTGTTTTCCTAATTGTTTCCACTTGCTCCCCTATGAAGAATAAGTCCTTAAGTAACCCGCAGATACAGAAGTTTGTCTCCCCTGAATTGGTTGTAATATTACTCCTCTATTATTAATGGTAGCTTGTATGCTCGTAGGGATTTGGCGAGTTTTCTCACTGGTTATTGGTAGTAGGATAACGGGAAGTGACGACAGCAGTCAAAAACGACATCATGTGATTGATGGCATCAATGGGATCATCACCTTTCTGGAACACTGGAACAATTAAACCTGATTCTTGTTAGGAAAATTCAGATTGTTGATCAATTGAGGGAGGATATTCCAATTGAGGTATAGTTGATGATGGAGAATAGATGTTGTGGTGAATTGATAACTGGTAATCATTGGATGGATAAGTGATTGAAAGAGGTGTTGATGATTGAATGAGTTGAGTATTGTTTAGACTGATAAGGTGAACCATACTGTGGAGACTGATAATGAATGAAACTTGTGGTTGAAAATTGAGTGTTTTGGTGTGAATTTGATGAGTTTGAAAATAGCTTCGGTCATCTGATAGTTGCAATCCAAACAAAGCGAATCTGAATTGCGTTTCAACTGCGTTAAACGAACCTCAGTTGCATGAAATTCATGTTGTCCCAAATAAGATGAAGCTATCGATGTTAGTTTTAAGTGCAAATCTCGAACCAGTTTGACATCTGTCACAATTTGCTCTAATTCAGGCGGCAAGGGCATTCAAAAACTTTGTGTTCACTATTGAAAATTGTTCCATTTCATGTTGTAAATGTTCAAGTGTCCATTGAGTATACAGTGAAAATCTCAAGTAAAATCACGAAGTGATACCCCTACTTAATCACAGAAACTTAACGAATTCACATAAAGCTTTAGACTCTCCCATTCCGTTTTCGTCAAAGAAGTTCCTTGCATGAAAGTTAATTCCCCAAAGTTTTCCTTGGCGACTTTATGATTGCAAACCAATGCATAGGACTTCAGGTGGTAGTCCTTGGAGAATGATATTAGTTACCTTGATATCATAATCAGCTTGAAGTGCTTCTGTAGCAGATAACTCAGAATATTTCTTTGGCCTTGTAACTCTATTTTCCACAATTGAAGGCCAAATGAGTGGACCACTTTCAACGGATTCAAGGATCACATAATTCGTCTTTTGTCTATTTTACAGTATAGTTCTGATTCTGCTTTCCAAGAATCGTAACATATCCATTTCAACATGGTGGACGATTGTCAGCAACCCTAAGGATAGCTTTGGTCAGCAAGAGTCTTCATAGCGAAATGATATATTAAATGATTACTTTTGGTTGATCGAACGTGGTAAAAGTAATTAGTGTTTACTTAAGTTGTCTTTATAAGTGTTTTAATTAATGAAACTACACGTGATTTTAAAAGTTCTTGACAAAAAATCCGGGAAAACAATTGAAGATTCACGGGATTTTACAAGTCCAAAACGAAAGATAACCCTATAATTATTGAAAACTTTGAGTTGTCGGATATCTACAAAAAGCCCAAGTTGTTCGGTTCCACTTTAGTCGAGTTGTTTCCGGTTTCCACACAAGCCAAGTTGTGTCTGTTCCACTTAGTTCGGTTGTCGGTTTCCACACAAAGTTATGAGTTTGGTTCGGTTCAACTAGAGTGAGTTGTTCGGTTTCAACTAAAAGTGGAGTTGTTCGGGTCCAACTAGAGTGGAAGTTGTACTGGATTTCAACTAAGTGGAGTATGTTTCGTTTCAACTAAGTAGAGTGTTCGGTTCAACAAGAGTAGGTTGTTCGTTTCCACTGAAGTAAGTTGTTTCGTTTCCAACACACATCTAGTTGTTACGGTTTTTCCTCTAAATGGAATTAGAGTTGTCGGTTTCACTGAGTTGAGTTGTTCGGTGTTCAACTAGAGGTCAAGTTTCCGGTTTACACAGCATTGGGTGGTTCAGTTGCAACTAAACCAATATTGTTTACTTCGAGTTTGTTCACTCAGGTTGTTCGACTTGAGTTGATTTCGACCAATTGTTCGACTTATTGTATCGATCCTCAGTTGTTCGACTTAGTTGTTCACTCAGTTTTCGACTTCAGTTGTTACGAACCTCCACTACTACGAAACCCAAAAAAAATTTAAACACAAAAAGACAGACACCTTTTGATGATTTGTTATGCAAAATACTTATACAACTAGTGTACTAAACCTATAGGAAAATGAAAATGAAAACTTTAAAGATTTTAAGATTTTTAAAGCCGAAAAATTTCAAAATCAAAATTTTCTCTTATAAGATTTTTCGAACACAAAAATGTAACTAAAAAATGATATTTTTTCTTGATTCTAAGCTGTACCCCAAGATCATAAAGATACTAGATCAGATTTACCAAGGTAAATAATCTTTTAGTGTACACAATAGCTTTGGAATTAAAAATAAAAAATAAAGGACGATTTTGCAAAAAAAAATAAACGAACCAAAAAAGAAAGCTTAAACACAAAACTAACTCACCACTTCCATGGCTCTTAGATACAATTGAAGAATACAAGTAATCTTTGATATAAGATGGGAAGGAACTTAGTGTGAGAGAGTGGAAGGAAGGAAATGTAATTCTAGAGAGAGAAAGTAAGAAACATGTAATGTATAAGTGAAATGAGAATACAAAACCAACCAACACCCTCTCCAAAGCATGGAGAGGGTATTTATACTTACAAACATAACCGGCCATGGGCCTTAATAGGCTTTCTATCATGGGCCATGGGCCATATTAGCTTAATTACCATAAATACGGGCTTTGACTATTCTAACAATGGAAGTGACCGATACTTTTCTTGTTTCTCACATCGGGTCAGATACGGATTATGGATTTTCAGTTCTATTCTAGCATGGGTCAAAACAAGACTTTTAAATGGTAAGGCGTATGGAGCAAAGCAAACACCTTTTTGAGTTCATCAAACCAATTTTTTGCAACATCGTTTCGAGACGGATTCCATATTGGATAACGTTTTTTTTTCATTTTTTGTTTGTTTTTTCATGTTTAAAAGGCCTTATGTTTGTTGCAAAAGAACCTGCTGGTGTCAACACAAGAGGAAGTCCGGATTATTAAAAAGAGGAAGAAGGGACGCAATGAAGAAAAGTTATTCGTGTCAACACTGAAGTCTACTGACAGTTAAAGCATATCTGGTAAACACTGCTTTTGCATAACCATAAATGAACACACAGAAATCTTGTTGTAAAGTTCTTGAGCACCGTTAGACCGTTTGCAGTCTGAACAAATTTGTTTGTAACATATATTTTTGTTCATGATTATGCAACAAGCTTATAATTGAACTTAATAAAACTGTCTTTTTTGGTCTTTGAGAGATATCAACTCCCGCACGCGAAGCGCAGGCTGATATCTTTTGTAGATAACTAATGTCAAATTCCTATATTCTATTACAAGTTGATTCAACTTGGTTTTTTTGGAGAACATGTATTAAAATTGAATAGGTTTCGAACTCTGCTCTTTCACATTGAATGATTTTGGGTACCTGTATGAGATGTTTTTTTATGAAAATGTTATATGTTTGCTCCTTTACATTGAATTGTGCTTTGCTCCTTTCTTCATTTCTTCGCATTGAATGTTTTGGGAGATACCCCCTTGTATGAGATTTTTTTTTAGAAAATGTTAATTTTGCTCCGTTTACATGAATTGTCTTTGCTCCTTTTATTTGTGATGGGGTGTCTGTGCAATTTCCAGGTCAAATCTGTTTGACCAAATAATTGGTCTAATGGGTCTCAACCCATAACCCATTTAACCCGTTTGACTTCTTACATTGTTAGCTTTTTATCATTTCGAAATCACAAAAAACATAAAACCCCGCGCTCCGCAGCGGAGCGCGGTATAAAAACCTTGTTAATATAACATACAATTACCAGGAATGTTGTTTGCTCAGGTTGTATTAAATGCACCGGGTCGACCCGACCCGGTCCGACCCAACCCGGGTGCATTAAATAATACACCCGGGTCGGGTCGAACCGGTGCATTTAATGCGTCGGGTCGACCCGACCCGGTCTGATTTTTTTTCGCAACCCGTCGGTATTTACCAATAGCCCCTCTGGTATTTACGAAATACCCTCTCCACTATGTGTCAAATTACAAAAAAAATACCCACAATTTATAAAAAAATTACCAAAATACCCTCTAGATTTCCAAATCCACCACTTAACATTTTGTTAAGTAACGACTGTTAGTTTATTATTTTTTTAAGAATCTAAGAACTAACGGTGCATTTAATGCGGCCGGTCGACCCTCACGCACTAAGTGTCCAATTAGAAAACACCCTCATTTTAAAAAAAAATTACAAAATACCCCCTCCCCCACTAATGGTTGTTAAGTAACGACCGTTAGTTTAATTTTTTTTAAGAATCTACGAAAATACGAGTGCATTTAATGCGCCGGGTCGACCCGGCCCGGTCCGATTTTTTTCCGCAACCCGCCGGTATTTACCAAATAGCCCCTCAGATATTTATGAAATACCCCGACACTATGTGTCTCCCTCCACTAACCGGTTGTTAAGTAACGACCATAGTTTAATTTTTTAAAAATCAACGAAAATAGTGCATAATATACCCCCTCCACGTCCTGCAAAAAACAACGCCCAACTAAAGTCTCACATCAAAGCGCGAGTAAACCGACTTGATTATTATTAAACCTAAAGCAAGTAAATTAACTAATCGAGATAGATACACAAACTTTATATGTTACTTTCAATTACTGAAATTTAATTGTTTCAATAATATATTTACATAATGGTGGAAGGAAGACGGACAACAAGCAGCGCCGCTAAATATACACACAATGAAAGTTTTATGTAAAGACTCGTGCGTACACGAGTATTATAATTATATGAGTATTAAATGTTTTGCATAAATTTATATACTAGCATGTACGTGGTTCAAAATTAATGCAAATAAAATTATTATTCATGAAATAAAAATATCAAAATGACAACACCAGTTACTATGATATGAAAATAAATACACTTAAGAAACTACATATAAATAGAAATTCCGAAAAATGATAAGTATTAACCGTTATTATCATAATGAAAATTTTATGCAAGCCTCGTGTGTGCAAATAGTATTTATCCGCGGTACTCAACCAACGGAGTTGAAATTCTTCTTTTGTTTAATTACTCAAACTTTACAGAATGTATACAAATTCCTAGAGGATATTGCATAAATAATAACTATCAAAATTACTATTAAGAAAATTCCTAGCCTATTTCAAGAAACTAGTATAGTAAAATTCCTTTTAAGGCATATCTAGGACAATTGACATAAAAACGAACCACACATACCTGACTAGAAATCTGCCGCTTGTAAAAAAACCGGCGTATTCGCAATACCAAGCTCAAACTTAGGATCTGTATTCACAACATCAAGATTTAACTCTAATTCTGTTACAAGCATTTTGTCGAACGACTTGTCTACATCTTCCCTCCAATTCCCATTTCCCAACCATGACTTCTATTTCTTCACCACCGGTACTCTTTCCTTATCTCTAAACTAGTCCATCTCTATCTATAACAATTCTCCTTTCAATCTTCAACTCTCGATCCAATATCACAAAAAAACTTAAATAACAACAAACTAATGAATATGTATAAGCGTACCATCATCGGCGTCATGAATCGGTTCATTTTGAACCGTTTTTTTCCAGGATCGGTTGACTTAATAGTTCCTTGTTCCGTATCTGTTTTTATTTCGTGATTTTCACGGTTAATTTATGCAGATTTTTGGATTTTTTAGTTAGGGTTTGATGTAGAGAGAGAGAGAGAAAATGTGTGTGATGTGTGTTTTTTTGTGTGGGATACCGTAATTGGGGTTTTGATACATATTTACAATTTTAGTCCCTTTGTCTTTTTTTAAAAATTGGCAATATTGGTCCTTCCGTGTTTTTTATTATTTGATCATATCCTAGATAATCAACGGTCCAGATTGGTCCCTTAGTATGTGAGGGAAAACAAGTCCTCAAAATAACTCAACTCTACAACTGAAACCCTTCCTCTTCCTATTAAATACATAGTTGTTACATCTTGGGCTCAATAATAATAGGTCAATAGGTTTAAATGGTTTAGACGATTGATGGAAAATGAGTTACAATTGAAACCTTTCCTCTTCCTATTAAAAATATAATACACGTATGTTATTTACTATACAATTCTCAAAGCGTGTGTTACTCCTCTTGAAGCCTCCACATTAATGAGGAGTTAAGATCAACATAGACCAATTATCTGTCATAGATCAAATGAATCAATCTCAACCATCTATTTTTTATCAAAAATAAAAAAACACACTTTCCACATCTTTTTAAAAATAAAATATCTTACAAACGGTAAATCGTCACACGACAAAAAATACACCATCGCGACGAGTATTTTTTTATCTTTCAGTAGACGGGTGACACGATATACTTTCGAGGAACTTTTTTTTGATTTTTTTTTTCAGTCACGAATTGTGAAAATCATATATGATTCGTATAACGAATCATATATGATTCATATAACGGATCATATATGATTTCATAAAATCATATATGATTTCATAAAATCGTATATGACTTCATAAAATCATAAAAAAAGTTCGTCGAAAGTACATAGTGTCGCCCCTCTATAGAAAGATAATTTAATTCTCGTCGCGATGGTATGTTTTGTTTTGCGTAACGATTAACAGTGTGTGAGATATTTAATTTAAAAAAAAAGTGGAAAATGTATTTTTTTATTTTTGATGAAAAAATAAGTGGCTAGGATTGATTCATTGAGTCTATGATAAAAATTGGGTCTATATTAAATTTTTGGCCATTAATGAGGAGGACTCAATCTTTAAGTATAATAGATAACATAAAGTTTAAAGCATTAAGAGAAAAGTTCACCTGAGGACAAGCTTTTACTCACATTAATGGAGGTTAATCTAAAAATCTAAATATATAAATAATTTCTTTTTTATGTTTTCATTTTATTTCACACGCTGTTATCTCTCTTTCCTTTTCCCCAAATCAGTCATCACTGTAGCAACCATAACTTCATAATCGATCTCAATTCATCCAATTTGATTCATCAAAGGTATAGTTATGCTACTTATTATTGCACTTAACGCTCGTGGTAGGTGTTAATTTACGTTTTTTTTATAGCATTATGACCTAATTTATAAAACATGAAGTTCGAATGATGTTAATTGTTGATTAAGCTAAATTGTGTATTGCTTACACATACTTAATTAGGGAGTTGGATAATATGATTTTAAGCAATGATATGTTGTAATAGGTAGCTTAGATAGTTATGACTAATCGAAAGTAATCACCTTAGACTAGCAGGTGAGAGGGTATGATCTTAAGGTAGAGTGGGAGTGTGGGACTTTGATGTATAATGATTAATCTTATAACTAGATGGCGCTTAAAAAAATCCCTGGTTGACAATAACTTGTACTCACTCCTCAGGAAGGAAAACTTGAATTACAGGCTTAGCCTCTCTGGATAATTTTGCGCGAGGTTCCAGTTATAAGTAGACCCTTTGTTTTTGTAATACCTAATAACCAATTAGTAAGAAAGACATGTAGGTTATCCTAAAGGCCATAGCCGAACCAAATATATATTGCGTTCTTCTGCGTTTACAGTTTCTATTGTAGTGTTTGCTCTTACATGCATAAATCCGTATGTCTATTGATTGTGTGAATTCTAACAGTGTATTCTCCTTGTTGAAGATGTACTCCAAATTAGAGGTTAGGGTATACATAGATACAAAACTAGACTTACAGATGCATTGTCGTTGATAGATTAGTTTGATAATTATACAAAACTAAAAGGGACTAGTTTGCTCATCTGGTTATAAGCTACCTTATCAGAAAAAGATTAAAGATGCCACATAAGCAAGATGCAGTTTCTCGATGATCAAGTTACCAAGTTAGCTCATGCAAGATAAAAAAGGTTATAGATTTAGTGGTGTCCATTCCTATATTATGACACATTGGCCTTTTGTTTATTTCAATCTATTGAAGGTTTTTGGTGTCATGGTGCCTATATATTAATATTGTTATATTGTTATATTGAGGATCATTTTTCATTGGTAATAGTTTGAGCACATGATATTATCTGACGTGTACGCGTAAGGGTTTTAGAAACTGACTAGTGTACATGCAGCAATGCACTAAATGTGAGATTATCAAATGGATAAATGAAATGAT